>NIVC01002258.1:72500-189229 GCA_002269645.1 Macrostomum lignano | reverse complement strand
TATGGATTGTGAATACCCAGCTACCCACTGCCCTATGGATTGTAGATACCCAGCTACCCACTGCCTATGGATTGTAGATACCCAGCTACCCCCTGCCCAATGGATTGTAATAATTACGTGAATACCAAATACAGATTAAAGAGATTCTTTAAAAATGCCCCGGCACGTGTAAAAGTGCATAGCCTAATAAATATGATTAGAAATAAGAAAGTACACTCAAAAATGCATTATTGATTGAACAAAAAACTTGAATTTAGATTCGAGAAAGCGAGAAGTGCAGTTAATAGAAGGAATTGAATTATTTCAATTATGCTAAGCAAAGAAAACACAGTTAACTACAAACAGGAACTAGTAGATAGAGTTTGTACACTATCTAACCAATAACTATTAGCATAAAATAATTTTAACAACTGTTCAAGACCACAAATCAACTTTTGCCTGATACTTATATCCGCATTGATTATATGATATGACTGTGTGGACATTAATTAGTAAATTGAAATAAAAAGCTACGTATAAATACACAGATCAGGTGCGAATTTTGAGCAGACATCACTGGATACCAAAGACAACCAAAGACAGCAGAGGCACAAGAGACACGAGAGATACGAGAGATACGAGAGACACAAGAGATACGAGAGACACGAGAGATACGAGAGACACTAGAGAGACACGAGAGAGATACGAGAGATACGAGAGACACGAGAGACACGAGAGACACGAGAGATACGAGAGACACTAGAAAGACACGAGAGAGATACGAGAGATACGAGAGACACGAGAGATACGAGAGACACGAGAGACACGAGAGATATGAGAGACACGAAGAGGCACAAGAGAGACACGAGAGACACGAGCGAGACAGGAGAGATACGAGAGACACGAGAGGGCACGAGAGATACGAGAGACGCGAGAGACACGAGACAGGAGAGACACGAGGGACACGAGAGAGGCACAAGAGAGACACGAGAGACACGAGAGAGGCACGAGAGAGACACGAGAGACACGAGAGAGGCACAAGAGAGACACGAGAGACACGAGAGAGGCACGAGAGAGACACGAGAGACACGAGAGAGGCACAAGAGAGACACGAGGGGCACGAGAGATACGAGAGACGCGAGAGACACGAGACAGGAGAGACACGAGGGACACGAGAGAGGCACAAGAGAGACACGAGAGACACGAGAGAGGCACGAGAGAGACACGAGAGACACGAGAGAGGCACAAGAGAGACACGAGAGACACGAGAGAGGCACGAGAGAGACACGAGAGACACGAGAGAGGCACAAGAGAGACACGAGAGGGGCACGAGAGATACGAGAGACGCGAGAGACACGAGACAGGAGAGACACGAGGGACACGAGAGAGGCACAAGAGAGACACGAGAGACACGAGAGAGGCACGAGAGAGACACGAGAGACACGAGAGAGGCACAAGAGAGACACGAGAGACACGAGAGAGGCACAAGAGAGACACGAGAGACAGAGCTACATTCAAATAAAATGAAGCTGCATGTTACAAGCTTTCACGGATTATTAGGTGAATTAGATGGATCAAAATAGTCCAAAGAATTGGCAAAAGAAGGTTTTCAAACTGCCGGTGCAAACACAGGCCGCAACCTGCGCGGTCTGAAAACACAAGCTAGACTGGCATATTTTCGTATTCTTCTTCTACTAAAAGAATCAGTCAATAAATCAGCGATCAAATTCAGAATCCAGGAGGCGGAGGCGGAGGTGACGTTGGTGTCAAAGCGCCATCGTTGATATTATTAATATTATTATTATTACTACTATTATTACTATTAGTAAAACTGCTAGTACTATAGTTGCTATTACTAACTGACTGCCCAGCACTGAATGAAGAAGCGGAGGAGGAAGATCCAAACGAACCGATGAATCTTCGGAAGGACAAGGACTGATAATGCTGCTGTTGCTGCTGCTGTTGTTGCTGCTGCTGCTGCTGCTGCTGCTGCTGTTGTTGCTGCTGCTGCTGCTGCTGCTGCTGCTGGAAGAAGCGCCGATTCTGACTGCTGAGCAGGCGGCTGTTGCTATGAGGAGGCGGTGGAGGCGGCGGCGGCGGAGGCTCTGAGATCTGGCGCTGCCAGAACGGCACAGTCGCGGCGGAACCGGGACGACTCCGGCAGTCGACGCCGATGTCGATCCGGCAGAGGATGCTGAGGCGACAGCGGCGGCGGCTACGGCGGTCAGGTAGGCCGACGAGGAGAAATCGACGGAGGCCCGGCGCAGAGTTGCCGTGCCGCCGGCTGAGCGCAGCATTGAAGCCGACGAGGCGGCCATGGACAGACTCGACGGCGGTGGCGGCGGTGGTGGCAGCGGCAGCGGCGGCGGCGGCCTCGGTGGAGGAGTCGCGGCGACAACCGAGTGCGAAGTCTCCGTAGCAGCGGTGGTGGAGGCTGCCACGGCGGAGCTGCTGCTAGTCGATGAAAACGAGAATTTTCGACGCCGAGCGGCGTTGCGTTGCAATTCGCCGAGGTTGGAGTAGACTGCCGGGGCTGGCAGACTCTGGTCCGGGTACAGCTGCTGCTGCTGCTGCTGCCGCTGCCTGTGCGGATGTCGGAGTCTGGGCTCATCCTGGTCGACGTCGTTTGCTGGCGGCGCCGCCACCGGCGTATCGCTGGTTGCCGACGTTGACGAAGTCACCGAGGCGGCGTCAGCTTCAGCATAGTCGGCTGAGTCGGCGACGGCGGCGGCTGCATCAGCGGCGACGCTGTTGGCGTTCTCTTGGTCGCCTTCGACAGCGTCGGTTGCTGGACGAAGATCCTGGTTTAAAAAGTGACGAAACAAACCCGCTTATTGATTTGAGAAATGCACGAATATAAAAACTGCCTCACGACTCTGAGGCGGCTCTGAGGCGACTCTTGTGTGGCTTTTGAACGACTCAACCGACTGCAATGCGATGGAGAGGCGACTGTTGAGTCACGCGAGTTGCAGAATCGTAAAAGAGGCGCAAAAAGTCGTCCAAGAATTGCCCTGTTAGCGCTTGACATTCTACTAACTCAAGTAGACTAAATAGAGTTGTTATAAATGCGAAATGCGAATCTGATTTCATAGATTCAACAGTCGTTAAAAAGTCACACAAGAGTCACCCCAGAGTCACACTAGAGCTACAATCCTTTCGAGCTGAAAAACTCACCTGGCTGATGAAGCCGCTGTCACTAGAGGAGCCCCGACGCCGCTGCCAGTTCGGCGTGAGCCAGCAATCAGTCCCACCAGCGGACAGCGCCGCTAACCCGGCGCCACTGCCGGCGCGCACAGTAGATGAAGAGGAGATGCTGGAGCGCGCAGCCGCCGATGGCGCCGTACAGGTCGGCTCTGCGCTACCTGCAAAATTTTAGAGCGTTTTCTATTTTTGAAATGGTAATGAAACTTCTTATCGTATTCAAATTCAGTCCCTGCTTGCAGAGTCACTCCTGACCCGCTCCTATATTGAGAGTCACTCCTGACCCGCTGCTTTATTTGAAAGTCACTCCTGACTCATTCCCTGCTTGAGAGTCACTCCTGACCAACTCCCTGCTTGAGAGTCACTCCTGACTCATTCCCTGCTTGAGAGTCACTCCTGACCCGCTGCTTTATTGAAAGTCACTCCTGACTCATTCCCTGCTTGAGAGTCACTCCTGACTCATTCCTGCTTGAGAGTCACTCCTGACCCGCTGCTTTATTGAAAGTCACTCCTGACTCATTCCCTGCTTGAGAGTCACTCCTGACTCATTCCCTGCTTGAGAGTCACTCCTGACCCACTCCCTGCTTGAGAGTCACTTCCTGACCCACTCCCTGCTTGAGAGTCACTCCTGACCCGCTGCTTTATTGAAAGTCACTCCTGACTCATTCCCTGCTTGAGAGTCACTCCTGACTCATTCCCTGCTTGAGAGTCACTCCTGACTCATTCCCTGCTTGAGAGTCACTCCTGACCCACTCCCTGCTTGAGAGTCACTTCCTGACCCACTCCCTGCTTGAGAGTCACTCCTGACCCGCTGCTTTATTGAAAGTCACTCCTGACTCATTCCCTGCTTGAGAGTCACTCCTGACTCATTCCCTGCTTGAGAGTCACTCCTGACCCACTCCCTGCTTGAGAGTCACTCCTGACTCATTCCCTGCTTGAGAGTCACTCCTGACCCACTCCCTGCTTGAGAGTCACTCCTGACCCACTCCCTGCTTGAGAGTCACTCCTGACTCATTCCCTGCTTGAGAGTCACTCCTGACCCACTCCCTGCTTGAGAGTCACTTCCTGACCCACTCCCTGCTTGAAAGTCACTCCTGACCCACTCCCTGCTTGAAAGTCACTCCTGACCCCTCGCTGCTTGAGAGTCACTCCTGACCCGCTCCCTGCTTGAGAGTCACTCCTGACCCGCTCCCTGCTTGAGAGTCACTCCTGACCCGCTCGCTGCTTGAGAGTCACTCCTGACTCATTCCCTGCTTGAGAGTCACTCCTGACCCGCTCCCTGCTTGAGAGTCACTCCTGACCCACTCCCTGCTTGAAAGTCACTCCTGACCGCTCGCTGCTTGAGAGTCACTCCTGACCCGCTCCCTGCTTGAGAGTCACTCCTGACCCGCTCCCTGCTTGAGAGTCACTCCTGACCCGCTCCCTGCTTGAGAGTCACTCCTGACCCGCTCCCTGCTTGAGAGTCACTCCTGACCCGCTCCCTGCTTGAGAGTCACTCCTGACCCGCTCCCTGCTTGAGAGTCACTCCTGACCCGCTCCCTGCTTGAGAGTCACTCCTGACCCGCTCCCTGCTTGAGAGTCACTCCTGACCCACTCCTTTATTGAGAGTTACTCCTGACCCGCTTCCTGCTTGAGAGTCACTCCTGACCCGCTCCCTGCTTGAGAGTCACTCCTGACCCGTTCCTTTATTAAGAGTCACTTCCGACCCGCTGCTGGAGAGTCACTCCAGTGGTATGGACGAATTTAGTCCACACCTTAGAAGGAAACTTAGTCGACTAGGTGCATGAAAAGTTGATTAATTAATCAGGAAGCGAAGAAGATTTATTGTGTTAGAACTGCAAAATTGCGCAAAAGTTTTTTAATCCGCTCATACAGTCCGTGTGAACTTTTTTGAACCGTAATACGCAAAACATGCTGCATAAAAACTTTCACCTTCATTTTCATATTTAATAAAATTCCTCCATCTCGCAGTTTAGGTTTCAGAGCACTTAAATTTAAAGGGAGCCCTCGCACAAGCGGTCAGATCAAAGGGAACCCTCGCACTAGCGGTCAGATCAAAGGGAACCCTCGCACTAGCGGTCAGATCAAAGGGAACCCTCGCACTAGCGGTCAGATCAAAGGGAACCCTCGCACTAGCGGTCAGATCAAAGGGAACCCTCGCACTAGCGGTCAGATTAAACGGAGCGGTCAGATCAAAGGCGCCCCTCGCACTAGCGGTCAGATTAAACGGAGCGGTCAGATCAAAGGCGCCCCTCGCACTAGCGGTCAGACCAAAGGGAACCCTCGCACTAGCGGTCAGATCAAAGGGAACCCTCGCACTAGCGGTCAGATTAAACGGAGCGGTCAGATCAAAGGCGCCCCTCGCACTAGCGGTCAGATTAAACGGAGCGGTCAGATCAAAGGCGCCCCTCGCACTAGCGGTCAGACCAAAGGGAACCCTCGCACTAGCGGTCAGATCAAAGGGAACCCTCGCACTAGCGGTCAGATCAAAGGGAACCCTCGACTAGCGGTCAGATCAAAGGGAACCCTCGACTAGCGGTCAGATCAAAGAAAGCCCTCGACTAGCGGTCAGATCAAAGGAAGCCCTCGACTAGCGGTCAGATCAAAGGGAGCCCTCGACTAGCGGTCAGATCGAAGGACTCTCCCCGAGACTCACCGTGAGAATTGACGCTGGGCGCCGGGCTGAAGCTCCGCCTTTGACAGCCGCCGCTGGACATTTTCGGCGGGCCTGTGGCGGCATTGAACGCGGCGGAAGCGGCAGCGGCGGACGCGTCGGACCCGTCGTCGGCGCAACAGTTGGTGAGGCCGGACATTCGGTCGGCCAAGTCGCGCAGGTGTCCGAACTCGTCGGCCAGTCCGCCAAGAAGGTCCAGGCCGGGCTTCAGACAGGCCAGGAAGCAGGCCAAGCGCGAGCGGCCCTCCTGACGGGCCAGACGCAGCCAGTGTCTCTCGACGGTCAGCTGACGCTCCTGCCAGCGCAGCGAGTCGGCCAGGGCGCGCTCGAGCTGGCCGCTGTCCATCAGCTGACTGCCGGACGATTGGCGACGTCGCCGGCCAAGTCGCAGAGTCGATTCGCCGGAAGTGGCGCCGCCGCCGCCGCCGCCGCCGCCGCCGTAGATGACGCTGCCGCCGCTGCCTGCCGACCGTTTTGCATCGGCGCGAAGTCGCTTGAGCTCGCGGTGGCGCTCCTTCTCGAGCTGCTGGGTCTGGCGGCGCCACGACTCCAGGCGCTCCGAGAGCGGCGCGGCGAGACTGTCCTGCAGGTGGCTGCAGGCCGGAACAGCGGGGTTGAGGAGGGGGGGGCAAGTTGTTTGTCTTCAAATCCCGAAATTGAAATCCCCATAAAACTCGAGTTATGATTATTTAAATCCCCATAAAAATTCGAGTTATGATTAGTGAAATCCCCATAAAAACTCGAGTTATGATAATTGAAATCCCCATAAAAACTAGAGTTACGATTATTGAAATCCCCATAAAAACTCGAGTTATGATTATTGAAATCCCATAAAAACTCGAGTTATGATAATTGAAATCCCCATAAAACTCGAGTTATGATTTTTGAAATCCCCATAAAGCTCAAGGTATGATTTTTGAAATCCCATAAAAACTCGAGTTATGATAATTGAAATCCCATAAAAACTCGAGTTATGATAATTGAAATCCCCATAAAACTCGAGTTATGATAATTGATATCCCCATAAAGCTCAAGGTATGATTATTGAAATCCCATAAAAACTCGAGTTATGATTATTAAAATCCCATAAAAATTCGAGTTATGATAATTGAAATCCCATAAAGCTCAAGGTATGATAATTGAAATCCCATAAAAACTCGAGTTATTATTATTGAAATCCCCATAGAAACTCGAGTTATGATTTTTGAAATCCCCATAAAGCTCAAGGTATGATTATTGAAATCCCATAAAAACTCGAGTTATGATTATTGAAATCCCCATAAAAACTCGAGTTATGATTATTGAAATCCCCATAAAAACTCGAGTTATGATTATTGAAATCCCCATAAAAACTCGAGTTATGATTATTGAAATCCCCACAGAACTCCAGTTAGAAGTAATGAACAAGGAATTTACAAGAAAAGCTATCGAACGAATTCCCTGGCTAAGTTCAATCGAAATTATGAGCCAAACCGTGAGGGATCAGAAGGACTTAAGAACAACCGAAAAGCAAGCTTTAATTGATGACGAACTCGGTCATAAGAACGCAGTCTAATTTCGAATACTGGCTGCCTTATTAACAAAAATGTCAGCTCAATAGTAGATCATACCCGAATTGACGACAATAAATCTTTATCAACAAAGATATTAGCAGGCATGGCTACCTATAATAAAGCATTGTGAGAGACAGAATAATCAATACTGCAGGCTAAAGCCAAGTTTGTGTCCTGAATTGCACCCAGCGGAATTCCAAGTTTCTTGTCTAGCCGTTCGCCTGAGCCGCGCAAATTTTTGCCGAAGAGGATTAGGGAGGGAAAATAGTGGGAAGAGGGGCATTTCTGCTCCTAAGCCTGATGAAGCTGTGGCCTACTGCTTTGAATTGGCCCTTAAAGCACAATAACGGAGATTAGCTGGCTCGGCTTACGGGCTAAGTAGGCAAAAAGAGACACTGTGGATGGAATAGTGCAGTGGGACTTGCGATGCTAGGGGATTAAACAGAACGTCTACAGGTGCCAACTAAACAGTTAGACCCATAGAAAGTCAGATATTAGGACATACATAAAGATAGACAGACAGACAGACACTAAGACAGACAGACAGACAGACAGACAGACAGACAGACAGACAGACAGCCAGCCAGACAGACAGACAGACAGACAGACAGACAGACAGACAGACAGACAGACAGACAGACAGACAGACAGACAGACAGACAGACAGACAGACAGACAGACAGACACTAAGACAGACAGACAGACAGACAGACAGACAGACAGACAGACAGACAGACAGACAGACAGACAGACAGACAGACAGACAGACAGACAGACAGACAGACAGACAGACAGACAGACAGACAGACAGACAGACAGACAGACAGACAGACAGACAGACAGACAGACAGACAGACAGACACTAAGACAGACAGACAGACAGACAGACAGACAGACAGACAGACAGACAGACAGACAGACAGACAGACAGACAGACAGACAGACAGACAGACAGACAGACAGACAGACAGACAGACAGACAGACAGACAGACAGACACTAAGACAGACAGACACTAAGACAGACAGACACTAAGACAGACAGACACTAAGACAGACAGACAGACAGACAGACAGACAGACAGACAGACACTAAGACAGACAGACACTAAGACAGACAGACAGACAGACAGACAGACAGACACTAAGACAGACAGACACTAAGACAGACAGACACTAAGACAGACAGACAGACAGATAGAATAGACAGACAGAAAGACAGACAGACAGACAGACAGACAGACAGACAGACAGAATAGACAGACAGACAGACAGACAGACAGACAGACAGACAGACAGACAGACAGACAGACAGACAGACAGACAGACAGACAGACAGACAGACCTGAGGCTCAGAAGTTGGGAGGGGGGGGGGGACGAGTCCGGGTGACACAGCGCAGGACAGGGAGCGGCAGGATTGGAGTCGGGCAAAAAACAGAGGAGAAGAAATTGATCCGGTCCTCTCGCATGCGCCCCGGCTACTGGGGCCCTGCATCCTATTCACGCTAATCAGCACCTAAGGGATTTGTTGGGAGGCGGATGGGGAGGATGTTTAGAGCCTTGGAGGGAGGTCCGACACTGCGGAAAAGGAGAGAGAGAGAGAGAGAGAGAGAGAGAGAGAGATCGCAAATTCGGCCCGGCAGCGCAATTATATTTGCGCGATGACGAGCTGGGCCACGGCCTCTGCAAGCCCCTCAGTCTCCCATTAGCTGGTTCCCCACCCAGTCTCAGCTCCGTCCGTCATCTGTAGAGGGGGGAGCAGTGAAGCTGCACATGTAGCCAAAATAATATGATGGCTCTCGGTTCCGGCTGCACTGAGTACGAATGAGCAAGCTGGGCGAACCGACCCCTCACCCCTGGGCCAGCGCGTGACAACAAGGGCAAAGCAAGCACAAAGGATAAAGGAGACACGCGCAGGGAAGGCAAGGGGGAGGAGAGGAAAGTGAGCAAGCGGGACATGAGACGAGTAAAGGTGTGCATACACATGGTGACGCATAAAGAGATTGGTTGATTGGTACATGTAGATAGATAGATAGATAGATAGATAGATAGATAGGTAGATAGATTAGATAGATAGATAGATAGATAGATAGATAGATAGATAGATAGATAGATAGATAGGTAGATAGATAGATAGATAGATAGATAGATAGATAGATAGATAGATAGATAGATAGATAGATAGATAGATAGATAGATAGTAGATAGATAGATAGATAGATAGATAGATAGATAGATAGATAGATAGATAGATAGATAGATAGATAGATAGATAGATGGATAGATAGATAGATAGATAGATAGATAGATAGATAGATAGATAGATAGATAGATAGATAGATAGATAGGTAGATAGATAGATAGATAGATAGATAGATAGATAGATAGATAGATAGATAGATAGATAGATAGATAGATAAATAGATAGATAGATAGATAGATAGATAGATAGATAGATAGATAGGTAGATAGATAGATAGATAGATAGATAGATAGATAGATAGATAGATAGATAGATAGATAGATAGATAGATAGATAGATAGATAGATAGATAGATAGATAGATAGTTAGATAGATAGATAGATGGATAGATAGATAGATAGATAGATAGATAGATAGATAGATAGATAGATAGATAGATAGATAGATAGGCAGGTCCTGAATGAGCAAACGGCTGCTTAAAACAAACTAATACGACTGCCCCAGGAGGGCCGGATGAACTAGCAACACGTGTCTGCAAAGCGGATACAAAAAACACAGGCCATAAGAATTTGCATATTTAAAAAGGCGGGGCCGAAGGCGGGAAGAAATATTGCTTTATAGCTATACACGGTCATGAACTTTGCTATTGCCAACCCTACCCCAGTCCCTCTGCCTGCTCTCCCGGGAAATCTCTAATGCAAAGATTTCTTTAAGACATGAATCATCTTTTCATATAGTTTAAACAACGACGACAAGTCAATTAATTCAAAATACGGAAAGAAATTTTAGTTAAAGCAGCTCTATTCAATCAATAGTGACAGTGTTTGTTGGTTGAAATATAGGCATCTCAAAGACGCGATATATAATTAAGTGTGCATATTCGTAATTTTACTATAAATTATTTTGTATTACATAATATACGATATTTCGCTATTACGCAATCACAAATTCTTAGGACAAGTTCACGCCTGATTTGACAGAGTTAGTAGAGCAGCTCATATTTTATATTTCGCCTTGGGCAAAATATTAATAAACCAAACAGGGATGTGCCTTTTCCCTAACCGTGTGGCAGCATTCTTGGGATCAGATCCCAATCATTCCTGATTTCCTAGCTCACCGCAGGACAGAAGCGAATTAATAGAAAGAGAGAAAAAGAGAGGAGAGAAAGAGAGAAGGAGAGAGGGAGAGTGGGGAGGAGAGAGGGAGTCTGGGGAAAGGGAGGGAGGGAGAGAGGGAGACTGGAGAGAGGGAGGGAGGGAGGGAGAGAGGGAGAGGGGCAGAGAGGGAGAGGGGGAGACTGGGGAGAGGGGGAGACTGGGGAGAGGGAGAGAGGGAGACTGGGGAGAGGGAGAGAGGGAGACTGGGGAGAGGGAGAGAGGGAGTCTGGGAGAGGGAGGGAGGGAGGGAGGGAGGGAGGGAAGGAGAGAGGGAGACTGGAGAGAGGGAGGGAGAGAGGGAGAGGGGGAGACTGGGGAGAGGGAGAGAGGGAGGGTGAGGGAGAGGGAGAGACTGGGAAGAGTTAGAGAGGGAGATAAGGAGAGGGAGAGAGGCAGAGAGAGGGAGAAAGAGGGAGAGAGAGAGAAGGGCACCCCAAATCTCAGGTGCTGACACAGTAAAAGAACTTTAAAAAGTCCATTTCATTATCTGGTAGAGATGCTCGTTTAATTAATAATAGAGAAATGAAGGCCAACACCAACATATAAGTAAATTATTATTATAGCCAACGCGTTTCGACACAAGCGGTCATCTTCAGGGCTTGCACTCATATGATCTCGCATATGAGTATCTCTCACATATGAGTATGAAATATATGATCGAAATCTCATACGAAATACGAAATCTCGTATATTTCATACTCATATGAGTGCAATATGAGTGCATGAGTGCAAGCCCTGAAGATGACCGCTTGTGTCGAAACGCGTTGGCTATAATAATAATTTACTTATATGTTGGTGTTGGCCTTCATTTCTCCATTTCATTATAGTTGCCGATATTTTGAGTTAGGTTACTCTTTGTCAGGGCAGTATGCGGGTAAAGTCTATTTGGCGCTAATTGCCGTCAATATTTAAAGGCGATAACAGACTCATTATCACTGTCGTGGCAGCAGTCAATCACTGTATGTTTTTAGAGGATTCCCAAACTGCATATGGAATCAATGCAGAAACCATAAGTGATACCAAACAAAAGCACTGTACACTGAACTCACCCGCTGTAGGACTTGGCCCGGCTCTCAATAGTTCGCTGCTTCAAGCAGATTCGCGTCAGAGCGGCGCCCAACTCTTTGGTGGCGCCTATATGTATAGAAAGTTAAAATAGAATAGGAGTAATGACGAATCTTGCATTTAAACAAAACATGGCATTAGCCTTTCGAAACTCACCATTGGAGCTTGAAGCCAAATCCGCTATCTTTTGGAAAGAATCCAGAAAAGCTGAACTCGCTAACAGAAGTATTCTGCAGCGAATTTTAATGGGCGACATGTAGTTCTCTTACCCGATTCCGGTTCTTTATCTACCCGATTCCCCTTCCTTATCTACCCGATTCCCCTTCCTTATCTACCCAATTCCCCTTCCTTATCTACCCGATTCCCCTTCCTTATCTACCCAATTCCCCTTCCTTATCTACCCGATTCCCCTTCCTTATCTACCCAATTCCCCTTCCTTATCTACCCAATTCCCCTTCCTTATCTACCCGATTCTTTTTTCTTATCTACCCGACTTCTTTTCCTTATCTACCCGATTCCTTTTCCTTATCTACTCGATTCCTTTTCCATATCTACCCGATTCCTTTTCCTTATCTACTCGATTCCTTTTCCTTATCTACCCGATTCCATTTCCTTATCTACCCGATTGACGATTCCTTTTTCTTATCTACCCGATTCCTTTTCCTTATCTACCCGATTCCTTTTTCTTATCTACCCGATTCCTTTTCCTTATCTACCCGATTCCTTTTTCTTATCTACCCGATTCCCCTTCCTTATCTACCCGATTCCCCTTCCTCATCCACCCATCCTCCTTCCTTATCTACTGGATTCCCCTTCCCTATCTACCAATTTCTTTACCCATCAAACTTTTCAAATTCTCTTACTTCTAAATCTACCAGATCCATAATTCTACATAACCAAGATTTTCTGCCTATATTCCTGACTCCCCTTCCAATATAGTAGATTCCCCTTCTTAATATACAAGATCACCTTTGCTACCAACCAACCAGATTTCCCTCTTTGTCTACTCACCTGAAAGCACCATTTAACTTTTGAGCCTTGTTAATCAGATCTTCATAAACAGGAATGCCAAGCTTTAATTCGCTAATTAAGCTTGTAAATGCATTGCCAGTTGAATTGCACTCATATTCTAGGTCAGCACAGCGCTGCGCTGAAACTTCTGATACCATAGTTTATAGCTAGCTATGCTAGATGGCTTGGCTAAAATGGTTTTTAAAAGAAAAAGTATTTTTATATAGATTGCAAAAATACTAATTTCATAATTTTTATATAACTTGTAGCATGCTATACAACAATTAATATAAACATTCTAGAAATAATTAGCTTAAATAATATAGCCTAAAATTAAATTTTATTTGACTTGCTAATAAAAATTGTTCTGCTTTTTCTCTAGCTTTAGTGTATCCAACACTGTATCTGTTTAATGATATCAAAAAATGTAATATTTCCATATTATACATTTTAGCTTTATAGCTTTAACTAGCAATCTTTGCCCCCCGTTGGGGGACATCTGGATAGAATCTCTGTTCTCTACAAGTAACAAAAAGACAGTCAAATAAAGCCTTCACAAAGACAACAGACAAACTGCTCAAATAAAGTGCAATGCAAAAAGAAATCATCCCAAGACAGCAAGCACCCCCCAGATAGCAAGCATCCCCCAGATAGCAAGCATCCCCCACATTGCAAGCATCCCCCAGATAGCAAGCATCCCCAGATAGCAAGCATCCCCTAAATAGCAAGCATCCCTCAGATAGCAAGCATCCCCCAGATAGCAAGTATTCCCCAGATAGCAAGCATCCCCCAAATAGCAAGCATCCCCCAGATAGCAAGCATCCCCCAAAAAGCAAGCATCCCCTAGATAGCAAGCATCCTCAAATAGTAAGCATCCATTAGACAATAAGTAGCTAGTGCAACAATTTCCTTAGCTATATAGTGGCTCCTTTAAAATTGGCATGCGTACTTTTACATTTGAAATTGTGTATCTTTAATGTTTGACATGGTGGCTCTTTAATGTTTGATTTGGGGTTTTTTTATGTCTGACATGATGTCTCTTTAATGTTTGACATAGTGGCTCTTTTATGTTTGACATGGTGGCTCTTTAATGTTCGACATTGTGGCTCTTTAATGTTTGACATGGTGGCTCTTTTATGTTGGACATGGTGCCTCTTTTATGTTGATATTGTGGCTCTTTTATGTTCTACATGCTAGCTCTTTTATGTTTGATTCAGGGTTTTTTTAATGTCTGACATGGTGTCTCTTTAATGTTTGACATGGTGACTCTTTAATGTTTGACATGGTGACTCTTTAATGTTTGACATGGTAACTCTTTAATGTTTGACATGGTGGCTCTTTAATGTTTGACATGGTGGCTCTTTAATGTTTCACATAATGGCGTTTTAATGTTAGACATGGTGGCTCTATAATGTTTGACATTGTGCTTTTTGTGTTTAGCTTTTCATGTTTTTAAGGTGTTTTAAAACAAATTTTGTACTACTAAGATTCGAACCCAGGTTGCTGCATTAGCAGTCCAGTCTGTTTGCATCTATGCTATCTCTTGTCAATTGGAGAACATGAATTGTGGCCCTTATAATTAAATTCTTATAGCAAATCAGTTAGAGTAAAAAGTTATGACACAATCAATTTCTTGGCCAGCCAGTATCAGTGTCAATTTAAGTTAGCAATATTGTTACGCAATTTTAATCAAGTTGTATGTGCATTTCTTTGGCACTGTTTTTCAACTTGTTGTGATGCAATCTTTGTCACAATCGGTATTCAGTCAGTCAGTTTTTTCTCTAGCATTCTTCCAATGTATTTCAAGTCAAAAATTTGGCTTGACCTTTGCAAAAAAGCATGTTTTTCAAATATTTAATCCCTTTAACATTGAGCAATTTTTTAGCCAAGATGCATGTACCGTCCCAGGAAAATTTCTGATCAAATGGTGCAAATTTGAAGAAAATCGGCTGAGCCATTTATTCTGAAATCTATCTCACAGAGACACACAACTCATTTTTAGTATATAGGAAGGAAATAAAAAAATTGCTTGATCTGAGTTTTAATATTTAATCATATTTTTAGCTAACTAGAATGGATTAAAAGTGTATAAAAATCAATTTAATCCAATGTACTAAGATTGAAATTTTTAGATAACAATATCATGAAGAAGCACTATTGTAAAAGTTTGTACAAGTTGAAATTGATATCATAGGCCTATGAAAAGATTAATCTGAAGATAAAAAGACTATTAAGATTGTTTAATAAATTCAAAACTTACTACAAGCATATTTAGTTTTAAGGATAAATTAAGAGACACGGTAATATTTTAACAACATCTGCTTATCCAGCATTACTTTATAGAGGAAAATACAAACTTGCTAAAAGCTACAAGTTTTAGTTGACATTCACAAAGCCAAGTCCAAGGGCAAGGGGAGTGGGTGGTACACAGAAATTGATCTTTTTCTTGTTTGAAAATCATCATTTTCCTATTTATTTCATTGAATAATTTAAAAATCTGTAAAAATTCATTTTTAATGTTTCGGTAAGTCAGAAGCAAGCCAGCAAGATAATAAACACAAATATAAATAGACAAAAACTTAGTGTCTTTTGGATCGAGAGGCTCGTGTACATTTTTCCGCACAACCCTAATTACAGTCAGACTTAGTTGCTCTTGTGAAACATAATTCTCGAACTGAACTAGCTTAATTCTTTGGCTAAGTTCGATTGTAAAAAATGATTCCACTGAAACTATACTAACCCTAAACGGTCTCCCTAAACCGTTAAACCCAATTATTGGTTCTTGGAAAACTTTAAATTAAAATATTTTCATTTTATTAACATTACTTACAGTAAAGCAAAAATGCACATGATAAAAAGGAAATAGACTAAAGTGTTTTAAATTTTTGAACAGAAGAAAATGATTATGATCTTTAAGCATTAAAACTGGTCTGTTTAAAGTGCATTTTAAGCTTTAATAATGTTTTTCGACTATGTGAATTAATTCATCATCCATAAACGATGTTATCGGTTTTAAATAAATGAGGCGTAAAGGCGTTGGTTCCAAGGACCACTGTAGCCCTTGGTTGGTTCTTTAATAAAGTTCGGTTAAGAATTTGGGATATGTTAGAATTTAAATTACTTAAAGTGTAATATAGAAAGCGCTATTCAAATAGAAATTTCGAGAATGAAATGTTGATACTGAATACGGTACGGAAAGTTCGCAAAGGTTTAGTACAAAAAGGTCACTAAAAATGTCTCCAACCCGCATAATTGACTTATTCTGCACGCATGCAACAACAACAAAAACCAAATACATTGTCAGTCAGTCAGCAGACAACGTCACAAGGCGCGTTTCAAGGCCTGAGCGCGAACGTAGGCGAACGTATAGGAACGTAGTGTCCGGGGCGCCGGCATCAGCCAGCAGGCATGCAGTCGACGAAACGCCGAGTACGCGCCTGCCCCCTCACGGAACGGAAGGTAGCCCAGGCAAATCCACGGCGACGTCGTAGGGTCCTCTCGAACGTCAGGCACCAGACCGCCGAGGTTAGACGAACTACTGACAGCACGGAAGCTTCGTCGCCTGTCCGTCAGCGCCTCGGCAGAAAATTGCAGCCTCGATGTCGTCCGGCACGCAGAGCACGACGGTCTTCAGCGTGTTGACCACCAGGTCGACACTCGTTGCAACGATCTCTAGCCGGTCCAGCTGGCGTTGGGCGCCCTCGACGGTCGAGGACAGCAGGGCGAGATCATCGGCGTAGCCCAGCACGCTGAGCCGCCTTTCCGGTTGGCGTCGACCCACGTGTCGCTGAAACAGGAAGCCGTCGTCGTTAGAAGGGAGAGCAGTCCGCAGCAGCCAGTCAAGCACCAGGACGAACAGGAACGGCGCAAGCGTATCTCCCTGAAGCACCCAAGAGGATGTCTCAAAGAAATCCGACAGGCCGTCCGGTGTCAGCACAGCAGCGTTCGTGCCGTGATACAGCGCCATGACGGCGGAAATCAGCTGCTCTGGCACGTTGTACGCACGAAGCACCATTGGGAGCACGGCTCTCATGACCTAGTCGAAAGCCTTCCTGAAGTCAACAAAGAGAGCAATCAGGCTCGACTGGCGGGTCCGCGCTTCCTCGATGACTCGGCAAAGAGCCAGGATCTGCGCCACTGTGCCGTGGTGTGGCCGGAAGCCGTTCTGTTCAGACCGCAAATACGGATCCAGCACGGGCTGCCACCGCGATAGCAGCATCCGGTTGAACAGCTTCGCAGCGCAGGACTGCAGGCAGATCCCTTGGTGCTCCTCAAGCACGGCTTCTTCGGAATAGCGACGATGTGCGCCGTGGTCCATTCGTTGGGTGCCGCCTCACCGAAAAGCACGCGGTTCATCACACTGGCAACCTCGCTGGCCACACAGTGGAGTCGCAGCGCCTCAATGGGCAACCTCGTCCGGACCCAGCGCTTTCCGGCCCGGTTACTGTTGGGTCGGCTGTGCTGACTGGGGCTACATTAAAACTCTCAAAGCCAAAAACTCATTTCTGCGCTCATCCGGAGTGTCGCCAGCCAGATTGAGCGGGATGCGCCGCTTCCGCCCGGTCAGAGCATTGATGGCGGAGCAGGCCATGCGCCCTTTGGCGTCGGGTCCAGCGGCGGAGACTGTCTGGATGGCGCCGTCCACAGCGGCCTGTTGCCTCTTCCGCCTCGCGAGTTGGCCGCCTGCTCAGACGGAGCCTCTCCAGCTCTGCCCTCGCTTGCCGAATCGCAGGGTCGTCCTGCCAGACCGGCTGTCTACGTTGGGCCGGTTGCATCAGCGGGACTGCTTGCTCCGCCGCGGCTCTAACCGCAGCACTTACGTCCGTGTACTCGGCGCACCCGCACCTGTCGCCAAGCGCGCTGACGAAGGCACTAGCGAAATTGCGACGGGCCTAGGTGTCCTTGAGCGCACGGTAGTAGCGCCGCGGTGGCCGCTTCGGCGGACGGTAGAGCGGATCGCGTACACGCAGGTCGCAGATGAGGAGCCGGTGGTCGGACCGCAGAGCCAACGGTGTGATGTCGCGGCAGTTGACGGCGCGGCGGCGCTCACGAAGATGCACAAGCAAGTGGTCGAGCTGTGCCTGCCTCCGCGTTGCATTCCGGCCGCGCGCATTCCTCCGCCTCCGCTTGCAGCCCACGAAGGTCGCGAGCCTGCCGGGTGGCTTGCGGAAGCGGGTATTGGCCGACACCATGTCCTGCCTCTCCAGGAAGTCCTCCAGCGCTCCGGTGTTGCCGTTCTCGCGCGGTGTCACAAACGGCGACCGCTCGGACCTACGCAAAATCGCGTTCAGGTGTCCGAGGACGACCAATGTCTCACGCTGCGCCGTCTCCTCCACCTGGGCCGAGAGCTGCTCGAAGAAGACTTGAGCCTCGTCAGGTCGGGTGGCAGGAGGCGCATACGCGCAGAACAAGCGAGCGTTCCGGCCATGAAGCCGGACGTCGACCCGAAGCAGCCGGTCAGACAGGGAGGTGCAGCGACAGCTCTGCTGCAGTCTCGGTCCGATCAGCGCTCCAACTCCTCTACGGCCTCGTTGGTCCGCCGACGTGTACCAGAGGGTCCAGCCGGCGCCCAGGTCCTCACAGTGAATTCCCAGGTCGGCCCTGATGGACACCTCATGCAGCGAGATGACATCGCTCATGTGAGGTCGTGCGCTAGCTGCGCCAGCAGCCCTCTCTGCCAGGCGGCCTTAAGAGTGCGGTAGTTCAGCGTCCCGACCCGAAGCGTGCCCTGTGGTACGGCTGGGGCTCGATGACAGTGAGCCTCACGGTCCCCCGGCGCCACCCGGAAGATCCTATTGGCCAAGGAAAGCAGCAGCTCGACTGGCGGAACCACGTTGCCGACCTCGCCGGTTTCGCCGGCGCTCACTTTGCTGCCCTCGCTTGGTCTTGCCGCTGTTGGCCGCCGCAGCAGTTAAGCGCGGTTCTCTGGCTATACCATAAGTCTGCAAATATAATAAGTCTGCAAATATAATAAGTCTGCAAATATAATAAGTCTGCAAATATAATAAGTCTGCAAATATAATAAGTCTGCAAATATAATAAGTCTGCAAATATAATAAGTGCAAATAAGTGCAAAGTGCAAATTAGTGCAAAGTGTCTCTCTGGCTCTCTGATTTCGTCTGCAGTCGTCTGTCTGAATCTCTGATTACTGATGCAGTACGAGACGGAAAGTGCTTTTTGAGGGAGCGATTTTCATGAATCCCTCCTGCCTCGTAATTTGCAGCTTGTCAGGAGGGCAAGTAAAGCCGACTGCTAACGAAAACATGCACAAATTCTTGCACTACATCATCCATGAATTCAATCTCAAGAGCTTTAGTACCGGAGCACCGGAAGCCAGCCGATTTCCAAGCCTCTCAGTTGCTTGGTGGCCATAAAAAGTGCGGCTTGAATCCGATAGTGCAGAAGCTTCACCTGCCCAGGCGTCAAGATCGCGCAGGTTCAAAAGCTTGTGCGAATCTTAGCTGCAGCCTCATCAACATTTCGCGTAGCAAAGTCCAGCCTCACTGCTTGATTGCTGCCGGTCATGGCGATTGCTGCAGTTGCTGCTCACCTGCTGGTGTTGACCATCAGTCTCGGTGCCAGTAAGTGTTTGGGTCTCTTGACATTAACTTTAACATCTTTAAAATCAGACAATGGAAACAAAAGTTATAAACAAAAATCTAGCAGGAGTTTTGAGCATAGTTTTGCAGTAAGTCAACAAGCTAGCAAAATTTGAAGTGGAAGCTGACAAACAGGTGACTGGCTGCAGTAAACGTGTAAAATGACTGCGCTAGACCCATGAGCCGATGAAAGCTGCGCATGACTCTCAGCTGCACTGCGCCAGAAACACTTGAATGCACATCCATGATTTTGGGCGCAGGAAAAGGAGGGAACAAAAAAGCAATGAAGCTGTAGCCCATTGGGAAACATTCTGCTGCTCTAAATGCTTTATAAGGTTTCTGCAAGTTTTTTCATCGATGTTTCTTTGCCACAGCAGCCAAGCAAAGAGTTCTGATTGCATTCAATCAAAAGTACTATCCTAGCTTTCCGCTAGCTTTCTGCTGTTCGTAACAAAAATCGTCTGATTTTACAATTTGTCTGATTTTAAAGTTAATACGTATGAAGTACAGTTGCCGCCATGGATGAAGGAATACTATGGATTGCTCACCTGAAATCTTTGGATTCCCAGCAGCTCTCAGCAGCGAGTCAAATCCTACGGGGGATTATTTTTAACATTCAGCAGCCAATACTTTCCTGCGGGGGTGAATTCCAAAGTTTCAGATGAGCAATCCATGTTATTCCTTCATCAATGGTTGCCGCTATAAAAATGGTGCAAAATTATGTTATTTGGGCCATCAGAACGAGAGATACAGTGAAAAGTAACACTAGTTTTAACCGGAGCAATCTGGAAATAATCTACTAGTTACCTGTAAATGCGCTCCGCAAATGCACTTTTAGTAACTTCATCAGCAAATTGGTGCGGCTCCATCCTCCCGGACGGGTCGTATCGAGACAAGGTGCAAGGCGAGAGTACGCTCGGGCCTTCTCAGAACTGGAGAGTACAGCCCAGAGATGCTCATCATCTGATCCGATTCCGACTGCGAGAGCTGCACACTTCAACCTTTCAGGTCTACGAGTACCTGTCTTACAAAAGACATTTTCGTCGCCTTTATCGTTCATTTCTAATTGTCGATAAGTGGTTTAGTGAATTAGTTCCCTACAATTTAGTGATACGCCATCATAGATATTGCGCTCTCGAACTCCATCTGGCAAAAAGACGAGGACTCGCGCAGAGGGTTGTCCGTCAACATCTTGGCCAGCTGCACGCCGTCACCAAGGCGGACATCCTTAATCAGAGCCGTCAGCTAAACCAACGGATTTGCTCTTCTTGTAGAGAAAAAACCTTCCATGATTCGTACATAAGTGCCGGAGAAATGCAAATCCATATTGCTGGTACCAACGACAATGCAGAGCTGAACTATGAGTTCTACTTTGATCACATTCCGATTGTGCAGAGCGGAATGAACAACGGTAAGTCCGATTCTCCTCTCAGAACATCAGCTGCACATCAGTAGCACTCCAGCACCTCAATTAGCTTCGCTGCTTCAGTCTGCTCAAAACTCAAGCTGCAGTCCCAAAGCCAGCCGCCGGTGACGGAGACCACGACAGGACAGCGACTCGTTCACGTCAAGCAGACGGTGCTGCGCTCGGACTCGGACTGCCACACAGAGTCGCCTCAGTGCTGCCAAAGGCGGCCAGTGATGTAAGACTGAACTGTGGTGGCCAGAGCGCTTCATGTTAACGCAGCTCACATACTTGTTGACACAGCGTGCTGTCTCTACGCATTCCAGTCATTCCGCGGCACCAAGCTGCAGGTGTCGGTCAACTTCACGAACAGCACCGGTAGACTGGTGTTGGTGGCCGATGACTCGGTGACCTCAGTGCAGTGCAACTCCACCGCAAGCCAGCTGGAATGGACCAGACACAATGAGCCAGTAGCAGTGGTGGCCGAGTGGACTGAAGGCTTCACTGCCACACTGGAGCAGCTCAGCTGGATCCAAGGTGAGACCATCGAGCACACGTGTTCCAAATGCTCTACCTTGTGCACTTGAAAACCCGAGACCTCATCACGACAATTGCAGACGGCTCGTTTCTGTGTCCGACCTACAAGCCGGGTGCAAACGGCAGGTCGTGGATCTCCAGTGTGCCACTCGTGACTGATTCGACAAGCCAGGTGTTCTACTGCCAGTTCACGGCGTCGCCGCCTGCTGGCAAAGACCTCATTGTGCAGGTGTTGCTGCCACTCACTGGACAGTCTGTAGAACAGCTGTGCTCATACATGAGCAATGCGTTATTTGTGCAGCCTCACCTGAGCCTCATCGTGTCTGCAGTGAACGGGTCGGACGAGAAGCAAGTGACTTCTCTGTGCGATGGGGACATGCCAGGTATTCTAGCAGCTGGCAGCAAGTCCGAGTGCTCTCAGGCAGCTCAGTCACAGTCGATCTCATCGCTAATCACCTGCACGGAGAGCTGCTCAACCAGACGAGCGTCGTTGGCTCGTCGCTCAGACGGCTGGCCAATGCTCAGATCGTGGTGCGGCAAGGTGAGGTCAACTTGCTCAATCAGTCACGTGACCATTAATGCATATCTAATCACACAAGTCATGCAGACGGTTCTGGCTGTTCCAGTCGACAGCTGCCCGTCCGACAGGTCGATGGCGGACTCGAGCTCGTGGCGGGCGATCGGTCCGGATCAGATTGGCAGCTCGCTCAGCGTCGGGCCTGGAAACAGCCAGACGGACTGCACATTCCGAGTGGACGCCGCCTCCGTCGTTCGCGTCGCGCGTCGCCTCCTTGGAACCGGAATGGGAAAGATCGGCCTTGAGCGCGCGTGCTGGAGGCTGGGAGTGACGATGCGGCACTTCCGCACAGCCTGCGGCCTCAACCTGGCCTGGGTGAGCGTCTCCCAGTGGGACTCTGTGGCGGAGGCCATCGTGCACAGACGGAAGGAGGTCTGCGGCAACGCCAGCTTCAGCTTGAGCCTCATCACTGTCGGCACGCAGCCGCTCAGGGACAGCGGACTGAGTGTGGTGTACACCGGCTTGAGGTCCGGCTTTGCTGCTCACTTTTCTCTCTCTGCGTGCGCGTGCGAGGCCGCCGAGCTGAAGACGGAGGCAGGCGGCAGAGCTGCTCGTGAGTTCGGTTTTGCTTTTGCTGTTGCTGCTGCTGCTGCTGCTGCTGCTGCTGTTGCTGCTGTTGCTGCTGCTGGATGCCACCGATGCAACAGCACAGACTGCAGCAGCTCTGCAACCCGCATTTCAGAGGCAGCTGCCGACTCTGTGACGGTAGCGGCATGGGGGGCGGCGCTGCTCTTCCTCAGCGCCGGCATCGCGTGGCTGCTGCTCGGCTCGTGGGTCCGGACTCGAGTCCGACAGCTCGTGGCCAATCTGCGGAGTTCTCACTGAGTCTGCAGCGGCCACTTTGAGTCATCTCTTCGGGTGAGCAAGGAGTGATGAGAAGGGAGTGACAACCGTACTCAATGGACTCAAGTGAACTTGCATGAAGTAAACTCTCACTAGCTCTGATCTTCTATAGCAATATTTTTGCAGTAATTCTTGTGTTTCTGAAGGCTCAACCATCTTAGCCAAAGGGTCTGCTGTGATTTGCAAAGATGATTTGTTGATGGCAGCAGTGATTTCTCTATTTTAGCCTCATGCTTGGGCGCAACCTAGGGATTCACCCGGCCGTTTCTATTGGCAACACACACACGTAATTCGCTATTGGACAGAATAGTAGTCACGTGACTGCTCTCAGCCAATAGCGACTTACATGTGTGTGTTGCCAATAGAAACGGCCGGGTGATTCCCAAGGTTGCGCATGTATGTTTAGCCTGATAACAGCCTGCAGTACATGTCGGTGACTCTTTGTTTTAAATGATCGACAGCATTGTCTACAGTGTGGTTCAATAAAACGGGGAATTGAAAGTTTGTGAAATTCACAAAATTCAAGCAGATCTTGATTGGAGGACAGCCAATTGATTGACCAATTTTAGTCACCAACTCGGCACTTCATCGATGGCCCGTCACAGCGACCTGTTAAACAATGCTAACCTATTAATCGTGAAAGTGTTAAACAACAACGTTTTGAAATTGACGTGAGAGTTTGCAACAAGTTTGCATCAAAGTGAGAGTTTGCAACAATTACAAGAGTGGAAATCACTGAAATTCCATTTTTAGAAAACCCGAACTTGTCTACTAAGAGTAAGAGAAAAGGAGCTGAGAACTCTGGTACGATTCTAAAATGGCAAAAAGTGTGTCCTTATCAATATGTTTCAAGGACTACTTAATTGCTTCCTCTTAAGTAGTCCTTCACACTCAAAAGTGACCCTATGGTCGTATGGATCAGTCATTCGTCATATACATCTGTTTTATGTTAAAAGAATAGCGAGCTTAGCTATTTGGAATCTGGAATCAGACTAAGAACCTGGGCATCTGTGTTTCTGGTAGAGCTTGTACAGCACATGTACATGTACGTACGTGTACAAATGCTTGGTACGTAGCGATGTCAAAATGCACTTTTCGCCGCTCATACAGTTGTACACACTGAGACGAAGGAAACTTAAAGCAAATTCAAACAGTCACGCTATAGGCTATAGCGGACTTTCTTCTAGTGACACACGGACTTAGTCCGCAGCACATGTGTACTAGAATAACTAGATGGGCCACTCAGGCATATATACTTAGCAAAACAGCTTTCTACTTTCAGTTCAGTAGCAATGAAGAATACATAAGCTATTTTATGAAAATAAAGGCAGCTGAAATGACTTTGATGAGTTTAGAAGCCAAGCTTGCAGACGTAAATAGCTTCTAATTGGTTCAGCAATAATGTACATTGGCCACTGAAATGTACATGGCAGATTTAGGCTGGAACAGCCGAGGAAGGCAATAAAAACTGGGTGGCGGTGCAGGGTTGAGGTTCCGTGTGGAGTTTTGAGGGTTTACGAGCTAAGCTTAGGAGGGGTTCAGAGCCAATAAAAAGCCTTAAGTCTTTAAAAATACATTAAAATGCTTCAGTTCAACTTACTACTGAACTGAAAGTAGCTTACACGCAAATGCGCTGAGTGGCCCATCTACGAGCGTATAGTTATTCTAGTATCGGTGGTCCACAGAAACAGGTACGTATACATGTGCGCAGGATACTTGTACAATGTACATTATTAGCTAAGCAGCTGGACAGCTTGGTGTGCGTGTAAATTCTTGTCTAAGGCGGTTTAGCCAATTGCAGTATCGCATGCATTATATTGCCATGCTATGCGATTAGCAAAATAAACACAGAGCAGTGACTCACGCCAGGGCCCGAACACTCGAATTGGCTGTTTAGACAGAATCTCTGTGCCTTTTTTGCGCACCTCTCCTCTCCTCCTCTCCTCTCCTCTCCTCTCGGCAGTAAAGAAATTGGATTTATTTTTGGACAGCAGCTATGTTGCAGAGTCGGCCGCATTACAGAACCAGCAGAGTTGCACTTGCAAAACACACCTTTACTGCGTTGGATAGAGTATTTTAGACTCGGGGGGGGGGTGAGAGAGTGAGAGAACTTGAAAGAGAATGTGTGTGCTAGTATCACAGAGCTACCCCAGGGCACACAGCCGCACGGACACCAATGTGCGGCGGGCAAAACGCGCACCCCCCCCCCGCGTAGCTACCTGTATTCATACCGCAAGCACAAAAAAGAAGTATCTTATTAAGCAGAAGATTAAAGAGGAAAGCTTTTTAACCGAAATATTATTGAGCAAAATATTGTTCTATTGTTGGAAACTCGAATTCCTTCTGAGAGTTGGCTGCATGCGCTGAGTCAACTGCTCAACAGCCGGGGATAAACGTCTGCTTTATAAGGATCTACGTAAGCAGGTGTCTGACTATATCTGTGCCTTGATATTTGGCCCTAATAAGTATATCTATATATATGATTAGATCGCCTAACTCCGGTATCCAGATGCTATCTAGATAGTCAATGCGAGGTTTATCGACTTTTGATTTGAAATCAATATGACGAGATGATGAGAAATCTATAGAAAATTTCGTTCTTGAAATGGAAAAGTTGTAGCGGTGTAGCATGGGAGCAATTGGGGGCCCAATCAGTTAGGGGACACCAGTATATGGTGTCCCCTCAAATGAAATGGCGCCTCCTCTCAAATGAAATGGCGCCTCCTCTCAAATGAAATGGCGCCTCCTCTCAAATGAAATGGCGCCTCCTCTCAAATGAAATGGCGCCGCCTCTCAAATGAAATGGCGCCTCATCCCAAATGAAGTGGCGCCACCTCTCAAATGAAATGGCGCCTCCTCTTAAATGAAATTTAGATTTGAAAGAATTGCAAATGTCTGCAGCTAGTTAATTCATTCCTTTGCATGAATCTAAAACCAATAAATCAGAACTCTCGTAACGGCGTCGGCGCCTACAAAGACAGCTTTGGTTCGAATCCGGCCAATCATGCGCAGCATTGGCAACAAGGTGCCATTGTGAGCGGAGTTATGAGCGCCTACGCAGATGATGACAGATACGTTGGGAACGCGACTGCGTGTGCACCAGCGATTTTCTGTGCAGGTCAGCAACGGAACATTGCAGATTTATTACTTACTTACTTACTTACTTACTTACTTACTTACTTACTTACTTACTTACTTACTTACTTGTTTACTTACTTACTCACTTACTTACTTACGTAATTACCTATTTACTTACTCACTGACTGACGGACTGACTGACTTACTTACACACTTACTTAAACTTAATTACATCTCACACACCGCAGACCCCACTGTACAACTGGCTGTGCTAACTGGGCTGTTAGCTTTCATTCTAATACTGCTCATCACGATACTCATACTGGCAATCCTGCTGTGCAAATACTGTCAATGCTGTTGCTTCTCCAAGACGCAATCGGTAATTAAATGATTCTTTCTTAATGAGCAAAAGTTTACTGTGCAATAATGTGCAAGTATAAGTAGAAAGACTGAGTTTGAAACATTGGAGGCTAGAAATATGCACAACTTGACTTTAACTCGACTTAGGGATGGTCAACTGAACTTAGAAGGATTTTCAAAGAAATCACTTGGAGACCGTTAATTAATGAACCCATATCTATCGTATCGCTTAGCGCATTTATCGTATGCTCTGTTGGAGAAATTTGATTTTTCTCAATCGCTGTTGACTATGGTAAAACCTATCTATGGCAACTGCTAAAATGGGCCAATTCAAGGAACTCTAAATCTAGCAACTAGATTTAGAGTTCCTGGGCCACTTCAGCATGAAAACCCCGGGGTTAAGACCATAGACTATAATTAGCTTCTGCTGCTCCTAAGTATATATTAACAGCTCCCGGCATAGAATACTCGTACCCCAAGAGGGCCAAAGTCGGCTAGTATTTCTCGCCTATCCTCTTTCTCCTCCAACGGAGGAGTTCCGCTCGGCCTATACTAAAAATCTCTATATTCTACAATTCATTAACTGCAGCATACGGAGAACAACAACGGCGACTCCAACCAACAAGCGGGCGCTGTGTTCGAATTGTCCGATGATATTTTCGGCCATCTGCCTCAGCCCTCGACGCTGCGACCAGATTGCGACGCGTCTTCGTTTGCAAACTGTTGAATGTATAGATGTACTCCCCGGCGAAGAAGACAGGGAAAATACATGTGTACAGTAAAACTTGTAAACGAATGAAATGACGGCTACTCAATAACGCCCCCTCTCCCAATGGACACTATACATTTGTTCATTCGTAGTGATGCGGACAGAGCTGTGTGAAAATCAGACACGTGTACCGGGTGGATTTTTACGGGGGGGGGACAAAGCCAAAAGAATTAACATGTACATGTACATGCCGATAAATTCCTAAATGTCCATTATTCTGAGAACCAGTGTTGTCAGCGCTCATTTTAGCGCCGCATGCCCTTATTTAGCACCACAGACACTCATTTTGGCGCCCTGAAGAAACAATTGATTTTTACAACGGGTGACAAGGTGGGGTGGGGGACAAAGCATTGGCATGTTCCCCACTCCCCAGTAGCCGCATAGCTTTTACTGGGGGGGGGAGGGGACATGTCCCCCGGCCCTGTCACCCCGCGGTGGCGACGCCCTACTTGTGTAGCTACTGATGAGTAGAAGGAAAGGAATGTGCAGGAGCAAATCTTTACTATTGTGGGCCAAAATTTTGCGCTCTGATGGTTAAAGAAAAGCTTGGAGAAATACATGTACGTCCAGAGATGAGGAATAACTGCCCTAAGAGTAATTAATCACTGTAACTACATGTATGTCAATCATTGATCTCACCTGTGAACTCCTGAACTTCAACTCACAGAATCAAGTCACAATGTGTTTGTCAAGAGGTTAATTCAGTGTCAATAAACTTCAAAGTTGATTGATTTTTTCCTGTTTGCTGGTGTATCCAAACTCTAAAAAAAGAAAGGCCTGCTTTAGTCCTGTTTGCGCCGGCAACATTTGAATGATTTTTGCCCTTTTAATGTAGCTAAATGACTTTCACAATTCACTTGACATGTCTCGATAATTTTAAATGCTCAATTGATTCATTTCCGAGTGCTAACTGTGAATTTAGAATCTCTCTCAGCTCAACATGTTTTACCTGGAATTGCCAATATAAATTTATGCTTACTTGAGTCAACAATAATGAATGTAGTCTGCAATGTAATTAACTGACTCATTTTTGGTGCATTAATAATTACAAAGTACATATACATGCCTTCGTCCTCTCCCTTCATCCTCTTCCTTCATCTTCTCTATCTACTCTTCATTCTCTCCCTTCATTCCCCCTGCATCCTCTCTCTTCATCCCCTTCATCCTCTCCTTTCACCCCCTTCATGCTCTCCTTTTACCCCCTACATCCTCTCCTTTCATCTTCTCTATCCCCCCTACATCCTCTCCTTTCATCTTCTCTATCTCCCCCACATCCTCTCCCTCCACCCTCTTCATCCTCTCCTTTCATCTTCTCTATCTTCCCTACATCCTCTCCCTCACCCCCTTCATCCTCTCCCTCACCCCTTTCATCCTCTCCCTCACCCCCTTCATCCTCTCCCTCACCCCCTTCATCCTCTCCCTCACCCCCTTCATCCTCTCCCTCACCCCCTTCATCCTCTCCTTTCATCTTCTCTATCTCCCCTACATCCTCTCTATTCACACCTTCATCCACTCCCTTCACCCCCTTCATCTCCCCTTTGTGGCTGGCTGCCGCAGCATTTGCCTGAGGGAATGGAAGTTAGCAATGCGTCAACAAGAGACAATTCCGGATGCTCTCTGGTTGCCAGGCTGCTGTGCTCTCTTAGCTATAAGACCCGTGGCTGCAAGTTTCATGAGCCAGAATAGCATGCTGTATTCCAAATTAACGAGCAACTTGTTGAATAAAATTTCAGTCAAATTAATAATAAAATCTATTGCGTTAAAAAAATGAAAATACAGAAGTTAGGAATCCTTCAGTAAGCGGGTCTGATGTATTTAGATTTATTACATAGCATACGCAGCGTGGCAAATGAAAAGCGTAGAGTCTAAGATTAGCAGGTCCGCATATACACCTAAAATAAAATTTGAATTGGTGCATCTGATTTTGTTATTACGAGTCTCGAGCACACAAATAAAACAAAGTAAGAGTTTCAACCGATAGCGGAAAATGCTGGGTATGCTTCAGAGACGAAATCATTTATCAGGAGCTTTGCTTAACTGCATGTATATTGAACTAAATATAATAATAAATTTTTGTGTTCACATAAATATAGACAAAAATACATTTGATGAGGCAACTCAGAAGCTGATCAGATGGCTGACGGAAAGCAATGATAATTAATATTAATGAGTAATACATCCATGGCAAATTTCAAATTAAAACAAGCCTTGTCTATACATCACTTTCAAGAACTTGGAACCTGGAGAAAAAAAAATGTTGAGTGTACACGAAGCAGAAAAACGTGGGTCTAAATTAAGATGCATGACAGCAACATACTTTGAATAGAAAATAATGCAAATTAATGGAATGGGCACGCAGTGCCAGCTGAAAATTAATAACTTATTTAAAAAACTAATAAATACGCACTCTCAGGCGGACAAGGACTATTGAAGCGGTACCTCGGCTCCAGCTGCAGTCATAATACGCTTTTAGACGACTTCTTCAAAACAAAAAAAAACAAAAAAAGCAATTCGCTTTACTCACAGTAGACAAATTTAGAAGAAAAAATTAAGTTTTGTCTAGCAGGTACAGAAATGATTGTAGTTTGCTAAACACACTACTTATGTTCTGCATTTGATTATTATTAGTACTATGTATCACATTTTCGCAATAAAAAAAGAAAAAAGTGTCTAAAAACAACAAAGAAAAAACAATTTGAGCTGACAAAAAAATGAGGTCACCAAACGGAAAAGAAACTTAATAATTTTCTCAATAGCTGTTCATTTCTACTAGATTACTCGTAAAAAGTACATTTAAGAGGTAATGATAAAGTACTTTTTCGTCAAGGTCACACAAAAGAACAATCTTTACGTTTATTATTAGCAAATTTGGCAGTAAGCCAAATAATTAAGCTTTAAAGTAGAGCCAAACGAAATTAAGGAATGACAGAAATCACGAATTATGAAATTGAATACAGGTATACACTATGCCGCTATCAGCTGTAATCTGCCTGATATAAATACTACTACTACTTAGAGTGATACACGCCGCACTCGTCCCATACCTCAGTTACTGCGATACAACATCAGAGTGGAACCGGACCTGAAAAGCAATGCATTTCCAATCAGTTTAAGTATTTCTGAAATAATTATGAAAAATGAAATATTTAAATAAAAAAAACAATTTGAAAACGTAAGCAATAAATCCGGAAGGAATTAAAACAAAACTTAACCGATCATAAGTCAACTAAATAACTGATATTCTTTGTAGAGATTTTTATCAAAATGTACTTCTACTATTTTTTACTCTGGCTTTTAAAGTCGGATTTTAATTCGAGCCGAGTTTCAATCATGCATCTCATTTACCAAAATAGAAAACTCTCAAATCAACATCGCAAGTTTTACCTACGGTTCGTCAATCAGTCTAAACTGAGGAGCGAATAACCTTGGAAAATGCAAATGCGAGAGTCAAAATACTACTTATAGCAGCCGAATGCAAACTAAAACATCTGTTTCTAGCAAGCAGCATATATGCGATACCAATAAGCACACACGACATTTATAGGTAGGTAAAAGTTTACTAAAATGTTAAACATAAATGCGCACACAACAGGTCTGCATTTTATAGAATATAAAAACAGACAAAAAGACAGACAGACACTAAGACACACACAGACAGACAGACAGACAGACAGACAGACAGAATAGACAGACAGACAGACAAGACTGACAGACAGACAGACAGACCGACAGACAGACAGACAAACAGACAGACAGACAGACAGTTAGACAGTCTACGGACCACCCTGCAGCTAAGTCAAGTAAGTCAGACAGTTAGACAGACAGGCAAACAGACAGACAGACAGACAGAATAGACAGACAGACAGACAGACAGACAGACAGACAGACAGACAGACAGACAGACAGTTAGACAGTCTACGGACCACCCTGCAGCTAAGTCAAGTAAGTCAGACAGTTAGACAGACAGGCAAACAGACAGACAGACAGACAGAATAGACAGACAGACAGACAGACAGACAGACAGACAGACAGACAGACAGACAGACAGACAGACAGACAGACAGACAGACAGACAGACAGACAGACAGACAGACAGACAGACAGACAGACAGAATAGACAGACAGACAGACAGACAGACAGACAGACAGACAGACAGACAGACAGACAGACAGACAGACAGACAGACAGACAGACAGACAGACAGACAGACAGACAGACAGAATAGACAGACAGATAGACAGACAGACAGACAGGCAGACAGCTAAAGCTTATATGTGGTCATAAAGTATAAATAACCAAATACACAACAAGATATGTTTAAGAAAGAAGGTAAATAATAAGCAAGACGGACACAGGTGATAGATAAGATTGCCAACAACCAAAAAATAATAAATAAAAAAGTATAAACGGGTGCTCAATCCATAATTAGCTGTTATAAGAAAAGTAAGAAAGCACAACACACAGCCTAAATACTCGCAGATCCATATCGGTGGACGAACACAGTTGGGAACAAAGCAGCTACCAGAAAAATCCGACTAGGAAACAATGGAATAAAAGTTCAGGGGAAGCCGAGAGCTCAGCAATCTTACTGGCTGGCAAGACCTCAATGCTGAATAGCACAGTGAGCACTATGCAGGTGATCAGCATTAGCAGTTGAATTAAACTGCTCAATCCAGTTGAGTTCAGAGGCGGCGACTCAACCGCAAGGGCGATGCCTCCAGTGTTGCCGACAATCTTTAATTTGCGCATACAGCAAAGCAGATTTATGATTCACTGTTAGTTCTAATTGTTAGCTGAAGTTTATTTGGTTATTATTCTCTTAGCAATCTCATTTAAAACTTGTGACAATTGAATTGAATTACCAATTCAATGGTTTCCTCTGTTTCAACTGAATCAGCTGCTGACATTTCAGCTGATTTTGTGCTGCATTTGCGAGACTGCTGCTGCTGTTCAATGGGCTCTTCCATTAGTAGGAGGCTGCAATGGGGGGTGGTGTGGGTGGGTTTTGACTGATTGTTCTTGCTGCTTGTGGAGCTGGACAGGTGAGTAGAGGAAGAGGGAGAGAAAAGGGGACGAGATGGGGGAGAGAAGAAGGAGAGATAAAAGGCAAAAAGAAAGGTCGAGGTGCTACGTAGGTGAGACAGGAGGCTGAAGAGGGAGAGATTATAAAGAAGAGACGAGAGTGATATGAGGGAGAGACGAGGATGAGATGATGGAGACGACTGACGAGGGAAAGAACAGCGTAAGATGAGGGAGAGAAGAGCGTGAGATGAGGGAGAGACGATGATGAGATGAGGGAGACGAGGGAGAGACGAGAACGAGATGAGGGAGAAACGAGGGTGAGATGAGGGAGAGACGAGGATGAGATGAGGGAGAAACGAGGGTGAGATGAGGGTGAGATGAGGGAGAGACGAGGATGAGATGAGGGAGAAACGAGGGTGAGATGAGGAGATGAGGGAGAAACGAGGGTGAGATGAGGATGAGATGAGGGAGAAACGATGGTGAGATGAGGATGAGATGAGGGAGAGATGAGGATGAGATGAGGGAGAAACGAGGGTGATATGAGAATGAGATGAGGGAGAAACGAGGGTGAGATGAGGAGATGAGGGAGAAACGAGGGTGAGATGAGGATGAGATGAGGGAGAAACGATGGTGAGATGAGGATGAGATGAGGGAGAGACGAGGATGAGATGAGGGAGAAACGAGGGTGATATGAGAATGAGATGAGGGAGAAACGAGGGTGAGATGAGGGTGAGATGAGCGAGACAAGGATGAGATAAACGAAATACGAAGGTGAGATGAGCGAGAGATGAAGCTGAGTTGATGGAGAGACGAAATCAATAATAGAACAGAATAAAAAAGATGGATGATTGATAAGATTGACAAGAAACCTCGAAACTTGATACTGAAGCCTTGCTACTATACGAGTTTAAACTACTATAAGTAATGCAGATGCGCACACATACACGCCAGTTTAAAAACCTCACAGATCACAGATTTGCGGCACTGTTTGCATAGAAAATGCAATACCCATAGTCAGACAGGGTTTGCTTGGAAAGAGTCAAGACGCTCTCAGATTTCACAGCGAGATAGGAGACAGACAGTAGACTATACTAAGGCACACTTGACAGCTAAATAACTGCACACACCCGTACTCACCTGCTGAGTTCGTCAGCCGCCAGCTGTCCATCATCGAAGCTGTTTAACTCAGCTTCGAGCTCGGCGAATGAGTTTGCCGGCTGTGAAAAATGGGTGACGCAGTTTTGAGCAACAGAGTAGTTGGGAGGGGTCTCACGGTGAGCAAAAAAACTTTTTTAAAAAGACAAAAACAAATCAATTAAAGTTGTGACGAACAATCAACGAAAACTAGACAAATATTCATGGCCAACAAAGTAGCCATTTTCGACCGGTTACTATGGAAACCACACGCCCAATCAGCTGTCAGCCTACGAGTACTATAAAATGAAGTGCACAATCAATTTTATTGCTGAATATGGCAAAATTTTGTAAATAATGTTTTTGCTAAAATCTAGTCACGTGCACTCAGTAACACTTCTTGCCATCCCACTCACCCATTCACACTCCCACTCACCCATTCACACTCCCACTCACCCATTCATACTCCCACTCACCCATTCATACTCCCACTCACCCATTCATACTCCCACTCACCCATTCATACTCCCACTCACCCATTCACACTCCCACTCACCCATTCATACTCCCACTCACCCATTCATACTCCCACTCACCCATTCACACTCCCACTCACCCATTCATACTCCCACTCACCCATTCATACTCCCACTCACCCATTCACACTCCCACTCACCCATTCACACTCCCACTTACTCATTCACATTTCCACTTACCCATTCACACTCCCACTCACCCATTCATACTCCCACTCACCCATTCACACTCCCACTCACCCATTCATACTCCCACTCACCCATTCATACTCCCACTCACCCATTCACACTCCCACTCACCCATTCACACTCCCACTCACCCATTCATACTCCCACTCACCCATTCACACTCCCACTTACTCATTCACATTTCCACTTACCCATTCACACTCCCACTCACCCATTCACACTCCCACTCACCCATTCACACTCCCACTCACCCATTCACACTCCCACTCACCCATTCACACTCCCACTCACCCATTCACACTCCCACTCACCCATTCACACTCCCACTCACTTATTAACATTTCCATTTACCTATTCCTACTACTCCTTATTCATTCACAGTTTTACATTCAAGCATTCACACTTGCGCTCACCAACACCCAGTACAAGAAGTGGCAATCCCCACCCAAACGCATGTCAATCAGCAGCAGCTTACACCGAAGTTGCCAGCCCGGCCGCCCAGCTTGGCCCTGGCGTAGATCTGCAGCGCGGCGTCCCGATGCCCGCTGTCCAAAGCCAGGCTCAACGCAGTGACACCTTCGTTGTTCTGCAGCTCCACATCCAGATTGGGATGAGCCAGCAGAGCCCGGACGCAGTCCAGATGACCCTGCTCAGCTGCCAGCATCAGCGCTGTGAATCCTTCATCATCTTGCAGATTGGGATCGGCGCCCAGCTGCAGCAGCAGTCGCAGCGACTCCAACCGGCCGTGTCCGGCTGCCAGCATCAGCGCCGTCCGGCCGCTCGGCACCGATTTAGCGTTGATGTCGCCAGCCGAGGCCAGCAGGTCTCTGGCCGCACTGCGCGAGTCTTCAGCTTCGCCATTCGAGTCCAATGTTGACGAGGGTAGGCGGCACAGGCCGACTAGCATTGGGGCAGAGTAGCCCGACTTGTTGGTGAGGTCGGCCACTCGGATCAGGCCGCTGGAGAGCAAAGCTCGGACCAGGGCCCAGTTGGACTGGCTGACCGCGTAGTGCAGGCTCGTGTTGCCCTGAAGGGATTTGCAATGGGATTTAGGGAATTCTGGTAGGATTAGAGAGTGAGATTTAGGTCCTAATCAAAAGCGTTGAAAGATGGGAGGTGATGGGATCTCAGTTATTACTGGATGGGATTTCAAATGTTACTGGGTGGGATTTCAATTATTACTGGATGGGATTTTAATTATTACTGGATGGGATCTCAATTATTACTGGGTGGGATTTCAATTATTACTGGGTGGGATTTCAATTATTACTGGATGGGATTTCAAATATTACTGGATGGGATTTCAATTATTACTGGGTGGGATTTCAATTATTACTGGGTGGGATTTCAATTATTACTGGATGGGATTTCAATTATTACTGGATGGGATTTCAAATATTACTGGGTGGGATTTCAATTATTACTGGATGGGATTTCAATTATTACTGGGTGGGATTTCAATTATTACTGGGTGGGATTTCAATTATTACTGGATGGGATTTCAAATATTACTGGGTGGGATTTTAATTATTACTGGATGGGATTTCAAATATTACTGGATGGGATTTCAATTATTACTGGGTGGGATTTCAATTATTACTGGGTGGGATTTCAATTATTACTGGATGGGATTTCAAATATTACTGGGTGGGATTTCAATTATTACTGGATGGGATTTCAATTATTACTGGGTGGGATTTCAATTATTACTGGGTGGGATTTCAATTATTACTGGATGGTACTTCAAATATTACTGGATGGTATTTAAAATATTACTGGATGGGATTTCAGTTATTACTGGATGGGATTTCAATTATTACTGGGTGGGATTTCAAATGTTACTGGATGGGATTTTAATTATTACTGGATGGGATTTCAAATATTACTGGATGGGATTTTAAATGTTACTGGATGGGATTTCAATTATTACTGGATGGATGGGTTTCAAGTATTACTGGATGGGGTTTCAAATGTTACTGGATGGGATTTCAAATATTACTGGATGGGATTTCAAATATTACTGGATGGGATTTTAAATGTTACTGGATGGGATTTCAATTATTACTGGATGGGATTTCAAATATTACTGGATGGGATTTCAATTATTATTGGATGGGATTTCAAATATTACTGGATGGGATTTTAAATGTTACTGGATGGGATTTCAATTATTTCTGGATGGGATTTCAATTATTACTGGATGGATGGGGTTTCAAGTATTACTGGATGGGGTTTCAAATATTACTGGATGGGATTTCAATTATTACTGGATGGGATTTCAAATATTACTGGATGGGATTTCAAATATTACTGGATGGGATTTCAATTATTACTGGATGGGGTTTCAAATATTACTGGATGGGATTTTAATTATTACTGGATGGGATTTCAAATATTACTGGATGGGATTTCAATTATTACTGGATGGATGGGGTTTCAAGTATTACTGGATGGGATTTCAAATATTACTGGATGGGATTTCAATTATTACTGGATGGGATTTCAAATATTACTGGATGGGATTTCAAATATTACTGGATGGGATTTCAATTATTACTGGATGGATGGGGTTTCAAATATTACTGGATGGGATTTTAATTATTACTGGATGGGATTTCAAATATTACTGGATGGGATTTCAAATATTACTGGATGGGATTTCAATTATTACTGGATGGATGGGGTTTCAAGTATTACTGGATGGGATTTCAAATATTACTGGATGGGATTTCAAATATTACTGGATGGGATTTCAATTATTACTGGATGGGATTTCAAATATTACTGGGTGGGATTTCAAATATTACTGGATGGGATTTCAGTTATTACTGGATGGGATTTCAATTCTTACTGGGTGGGATTTCAATTATTACTGGATGGGATTTCAATTACTACTGGATGGGATTTCAAATATTACTGGGTGGGATTTCAAATATTACTGGATGGGATTTCAATTATTACTGGATGGGATTTCAAATATTACTGGATGGGATTTAAATTATTACTGGGTGGGATTTCAATTATTACTGGGTGGGATTTCAATTATTACTGGATGGGATTTCAATTATTACTGGATGGGATTTCAAATATTACTGGGTGGGATTTCAATTATTACTGGATGGGATTTCAATTATTACTGGGTGGGATTTCAATTATTACTGGGTGGGATTTCAATTATTACTGGATGGGATTTCAAATATTACTGGGTGGGATTTTAATTATTACTGGATGGGATTTCAAATATTACTGGATGGGATTTCAATTATTACTGGGTGGGATTTCAATTATTACTGGGTGGGATTTCAATTATTACTGGATGGGATTTCAAATATTACTGGGTGGGATTTCAATTATTACTGGATGGGATTTCAATTATTACTGGTGGGATTTCAATTATTACTGGGTGGGATTTCAATTATTACTGGATGGTACTTCAAATATTACTGGATGGTATTTAAAATATTACTGGATGGGATTTCAGTTATTACTGGATGGGATTTCAATTATTACTGGGTGGGATTTCAAATGTTACTGGATGGGATTTTAATTATTACTGGATGGGATTTCAAATATTACTGGATGGGATTTTAAATGTTACTGGATGGGATTTCAATTATTACTGGATGGATGGGGTTTCAAGTATTACTGGATGGGGTTTCAAATGTTACTGGATGGGATTTCAAATATTACTGGATGGGATTTCAAATATTACTGGATGGGATTTTAAATGTTACTGGATGGGATTTCAATTATTACTGGATGGGATTTCAAATATTACTGGATGGGATTTCAATTATTATTGGATGGGATTTCAAATATTACTGGATGGGATTTTAAATGTTACTGGATGGGATTTCAATTATTTCTGGATGGGATTTCAATTATTACTGGATGGATGGGGTTTCAAGTATTACTGGATGGGGTTTCAAATATTACTGGATGGGATTTCAATTATTACTGGATGGGATTTCAAATATTACTGGATGGGATTTCAAATATTACTGGATGGGATTTCAATTATTACTGGATGGATGGGGTTTCAAATATTACTGGATGGGATTTTAATTATTACTGGATGGGATTTCAAATATTACTGGATGGGATTTCAATTATTACTGGATGGATGGGGTTTCAAGTATTACTGGATGGGATTTCAAATATTACTGGATGGGATTTCAATTATTACTGGATGGGATTTCAAATATTACTGGATGGGATTTCAATTATTACTGGATGGATGGGGTTTCAAGTATTACTGGATGGGATTTCAAATATTACTGGATGGGATTTCAATTATTACTGGATGGGATTTCAAATATTACTGGATGGGATTTCAAATATTACTGGATGGGATTTCAATTATTACTGGATGGATGGGGTTTCAAATATTACTGGATGGGATTTTAACTATTACTGGATGGGATTTCAAATATTACTGGATGGGATTTCAAATATTACTGGATGGGATTTCAATTATTACTGGATGGATGGGTTTCAAGTATTACTGGATGGGATTTCAAATATTACTGGATGGGATTTCAAATATTACTGGATGGGATTTCAATTATTACTGGATGGGATTTCAAATATTACTGGGTGGGATTTCAAATATTACTGGATGGGATTTCATATTACTGGATGGGATTTCAATTATTACTGGGTGGGATTTCAATTATTACTGGATGGGATTTCAATTATTACTGGATGGGATTTCAAATATTACTGGGTGGGATTTCAAATATTACTGGATGGGATTTCAATTATTACTGGTGGGATTTCAATTATTACTGGGTGGATTTCAATTATTACTGGGTGGGATTTCAAATATTACTGGATGGGATTTCAGTTATTACTGGATGGGATTTCAACTCTTACTGGGTGGGATTTCAATTATTACTGGTGGGATTTCAAATATTACTGGATGGGATTTCAGTTATTACTGGATGGGATTTCAATTATTACTGGGTGGGATTTCAATTATTACTGGATGGGATTTCAATTACTACTGGATGGGATTTCAAATATTACTGGTGGGATTTCAAATATTACTGGATGGGATTTCAAATATTACTGGATGGGATTTCAATTATTACTGGATGGATGGGGTTTCAAATATTACTGGATGGGATTTAATTATTACTGGATGGGATTTCAAATATTACTGGATGGGATTTCAATTATTACTGGATGGATGGGTTTCAAGTATTACTGGATGGGATTTCAAATATTACTGGATTGGATTTCAAATATTACTGGATGGGATTTCAATTATTACTGGATGGGATTTCAATTATTACTGGATGGGATTTCAAATATTACTGGATGGGATTTCAAATATTACTGGATGGGATTTCAGTTATTACTGGATGGGATTTCAATTCTTACTGGGTGGGATTTCAATTATTACTGGATGGGATTTCAATTACTACTGGATGGGTTTCAAGTATTACTGGATGGGATTTTAAATATTACTGGATGGATTTCAAATATTACTGGATGGGATTTCAATTATTACTGGATGGGATTTCAATTATTACTGGATGGATGGGTTTCAAGTATTACTGGATGGGATTTCAAATATTACTGGATGGGATTTCAGTTATTACTGGATGGGATTTCAATTCTTACTGGGTGGGATTTCAATTATTACTGGATGGGATTTCAATTACTACTGGATGGGATTTCAATTATTACTGGATGGATGGGGTTTCAAATATTACTGGATGGGATTTAATTATTACTGGATGGGATTTCAAATATTACTGGATGGGATTTCAATTATTACTGGATGGATGGGATTTCAATATTACTGGATGGGATTTCAAATATTACTGGATGGGATTTCAATTATTACTGGATGGGATTTCAAATATTACTGGATGGGATTTCAAATATTACTGGATGGGATTTCAATATTACTGGATGGATGGGTTTCAAATATTACTGGATGGGATTTCAATTATTACTGGATGGGATTTCAAATATTACTGGATGGGATTTCAAATATTACTGGATGGGATTTCAATATTACTGGATGGGATTTCAATATTACTGGATGGGATTTCAAATATTACTGGATGGGATTTCAAATATTACTGGATGGGATTTCAATTATTACTGGATGGGATTTCAAATATTACTGGTGGGATTTCAAATATTACTGGATGGGATTTCAATTATTACTGGATGGGATTTCAATTATTACTGGGTGGGATTTCAATTATTACTGGATGGGATTTCAATTATTACTGGATGGGATTTCAATATTACTGGGTGGGATTTCAATTATTACTGGATGGGATTTCAATATTACTGGGTGGGATTTCAATTATTACTGGTGGGATTTCAATTATTACTGGTGGGATTTCAAATATTACTGGTGGGATTTCAATTATTACTGGTGGGATTTCAATTATTACTGGATGGGATTTCAATATTACTGGATGGGATTTCAATTATTACTGGATGGGATTTCAATTATTACTGGGTGGGATTTCAATTATTACTGGATGGGATTTCAATTATTACTGGATGGGATTTCAATATTACTGGGTGGGATTTCAATTATTACTGGATGGGATTTCAATTATTACTGGGTGGGATTTCAATTATTACTGGTGGGATTTCAATTATTACTGGATGGGATTTCAATATTACTGGGTGGGATTTCAATTATTACTGGATGGGATTTCAATTATTACTGGATGGGATTTCAATTATTACTGGGTGGGATTTCAATTATTACTGGATGGGATTTCAATTATTACTGGATGGGATTTCAAATATTACTGGGTGGGATTTCAATTATTACTGGATGGGATTTCAATTATTACTGGATGGGATTTCAATTATTACTGGATGGGATTTCAATTATTACTGGATGGGATTTCAATATTACTGGATGGGATTTCAAATATTACTGGATGGGATTTCAATTATTACTGGATGGGATTTCAATTATTACTGGATGGGATTTCAAATTTACTGGATGGGATTTCAATTATTACTGGATGGGATTTCAAATATTACTGGATGGGATTTCAAATTTACTGGATGGGATTTCAAATATTACTGGATGGGATTTCAATATTACTGGATGGGATTTCAAATGTTACTGGATGGGATTTCAATATTACTGGATGGGATTTCAATATTACTGGATGGGATTTCAAATATTACTGGATGGGATTTCAATTATTACTGGATGGGATTTCAATTATTACTGGATGGGATTTCAATATTACTGGATGGGATTTCAAATATTACTGGATGGGATTTCAAATATTACTGGATGGGATTTCAATTATTACTGGATGGGATTTCAATTATTACTGGTGGGATTTCAATTATTACTGGATGGGATTTCAATTATTACTGGATGGGATTTCAATATTACTGGATGGGATTTCAAATATTACTGGATGGGATTTCAAATATTACTGGATGGGATTTCAATTATTACTGGATGGGATTTCAATTATTACTGGATGGATTTCAATATTACTGGATGGGATTTCAATTATTACTGGATGGGATTTCAATTATTACTGGATGGGATTTCAATTATTACTGGATGGGATTTCAATTATTACTGGATGGGATTTCAATTATTACTGGATGGGATTTCAATTATTACTGGATGGGATTTCAAATATTACTGGATGGGATTTCAATTATTACTGGATGGGATTTCAATATTACTGGATGGGATTTCAATTATTACTGGATGGATTTTCAAGTATTACTGGATGGGATTTCAAATATTACTGGATGGGATTTCAATTATTACTGGATGGGATTTCAAATATTACTGGATGGGATTTCAAATATTACTGGATGGGATTTCAATTATTACTGGATGGATGGGTTTCAAATATTACTGGATGGGATTTAATTATTACTGGATGGGATTTCAAATATTACTGGATGGGATTTCAAATATTACTGGATGGGATTTCAATTATTACTGGATGGATGGGGTTTCAAGTATTACTGGATGGGATTTCAAATATTACTGGATGGGATTTCAAATATTACTGGATGGGATTTCAATTATTACTGGATGGGATTTCAAATATTACTGGGTGGGATTTCAAATATTACTGGATGGGATTTCATTATTACTGGATGGGATTTCAATTTTACTGGGTGGGATTTCAATTATTACTGGATGGGATTTCAATTATTACTGGATGGGATTTCAAATATTACTGGGTGGGATTTCAAATATTACTGGATGGGATTTCAATTATTACTGGGTGGGATTTCAATTATTACTGGGTGGAATTTCAATTATTACTGGGTGGGATTTCAAATATTACTGGGTGGGATTTCAATTATTACTGGGTGGGATTTCAATTATTACTGGATGGGATTTCAAATATTACTGGATGGGATTTCAATTATTACTGGTGGGATTTCAATTATTACTGGTGGGATTTCAATTATTACTGGATGGGATTTCAATTATTACTGGATGGGATTTCAAATATTACTGGGTGGGATTTCAATTATTACTGGATGGGATTTCAATTATTACTGGGTGGGATTTCAATTATTACTGGGTGGGATTTCAATTATTACTGGATGGGATTTCAAATATTACTGGGTGGGATTTTAATTATTACTGGATGGGATTTCAAATATTACTGGATGGGATTTCAATTATTACTGGGTGGGATTTCAATTATTACTGGTGGGATTTCAATTATTACTGGATGGGATTTCAAATATTACTGGTGGGATTTCAATTATTACTGGATGGGATTTCAATTATTACTGGGTGGGATTTCAATTATTACTGGGTGGGATTTCAATTATTACTGGATGGATTTCAAATATTACTGGATGGTATTTAAAATATTACTGGATGGGATTTCATTATTACTGGATGGGATTTCAATTATTACTGGGTGGGATTTCAAATGTTACTGGATGGGATTTTAATTATTACTGGATGGGATTTCAAATATTACTGGATGGGATTTTAAATTTTACTGGATGGGATTTCAATTATTACTGGATGGATGGGTTTCAAGTATTACTGGATGGGTTTCAAATGTTACTGGATGGGATTTCAAATATTACTGGATGGGATTTCAAATATTACTGGATGGGATTTTAAATGTTACTGGATGGGATTTCAATTATTACTGGATGGGATTTCAAATATTACTGGATGGGATTTCAATTATTATTGGATGGGATTTAAAATATTACTGGATGGGATTTTAAATTTACTGGATGGGATTTCAATTATTTCTGGATGGGATTTCAATTATTACTGGATGGATGGGGTTTCAAGTATTACTGGATGGGGTTTCAAATATTACTGGATGGGATTTCAATTATTACTGGATGGGATTTCAAATATTACTGGATGGGATTTCAAATATTACTGGATGGGATTTCAATTATTACTGGATGGATGGGGTTTCAAATATTACTGGATGGGATTTTAATTATTACTGGATGGGATTTCAAATATTACTGGATGGGATTTCAATTATTACTGGATGGATGGGGTTTCAAGTATTACTGGATGGGATTTCAAATATTACTGGATGGGATTTCAATTATTACTGGATGGGATTTCAAATATTACTGGATGGGATTTCAAATATTACTGGATGGGATTTCAATTATTACTGGATGGATGGGGTTTCAAATATTACTGGATGGGATTTTAATTATTACTGGATGGGATTTCAAATATTACTGGATGGGATTTCAAATATTACTGGATGGGATTTCAATTATTACTGGATGGATGGGGTTTCAAGTATTACTGGATGGGATTTCAAATATTACTGGATGGGATTTCAAATATTACTGGATGGGATTTCAATTATTACTGGATGGGATTTCAAATATTACTGGGTGGGATTTCAAATATTACTGGATGGGATTTCAGTTATTACTGGATGGGATTTCAATTCTTACTGGGTGGGATTTCAATTATTACTGGATGGGATTTCAATTACTACTGGATGGGATTTCAAATATTACTGGGTGGGATTTCAAATATTACTGGATGGGATTTCAATTATTACTGGGTGGGATTTCAATTATTACTGGGTGGAATTTCAATTATTACTGGGTGGGATTTCAAATATTACTGGATGGGATTTCAGTTATTACTGGATGGGATTTCAATTCTTACTGGGTGGGATTTCAATTATTACTGGGTGGGATTTCAAATATTACTGGATGGGATTTCAGTTATTACTGGATGGGATTTCAATTCTTACTGGGTGGGATTTCAATTATTACTGGATGGGATTTCAATTACTACTGGATGGGATTTCAAATATTACTGGGTGGGATTTCAAATATTACTGGATGGGATTTCAAATATTACTGGATGGGATTTCAATTATTACTGGATGGATGGGGTTTCAAATATTACTGGATGGGATTTTAATTATTACTGGATGGGATTTCAAATATTACTGGATGGGATTTCAATTATTACTGGATGGATGGGGTTTCAAGTATTACTGGATGGGATTTCAAATATTACTGGATTGGATTTCAAATATTACTGGATGGGATTTCAATTATTACTGGATGGGATTTCAATTACTACTGGATGGGATTTCAAATATTACTGGGTGGGATTTCAAATATTACTGGATGGGATTTCAGTTATTACTGGATGGGATTTCAATTCTTACTGGGTGGGATTTCAATTATTACTGGATGGGATTTCAATTACTACTGGATGGGGTTTCAAGTATTACTGGATGGGATTTTAAATATTACTGGATTGGATTTCAAATATTACTGGATGGGATTTCAATTATTACTGGATGGGATTTCAATTATTACTGGATGGATGGGGTTTCAAGTATTACTGGATGGGATTTCAAATATTACTGGATGGGATTTCAGTTATTACTGGATGGGATTTCAATTCTTACTGGGTGGGATTTCAATTATTACTGGATGGGATTTCAATTACTACTGGATGGGATTTCAATTATTACTGGATGGATGGGGTTTCAAATATTACTGGATGGGATTTTAATTATTACTGGATGGGATTTCAAATATTACTGGATGGGATTTCAATTATTACTGGATGGATGGGGTTTCAAGTATTACTGGATGGGATTTCAAATATTACTGGATGGGATTTCAGTTATTACTGGATGGGATTTCAATTCTTACTGGGTGGGATTTCAATTATTACTGGGTGGAATTTCAATTATTACTGGGTGGGATTTCAAATATTACTGGATGATATTGCAACAATTTCGTGGAATTTTCGATGCGATGAGATCTAAGGTAGACAGGAGTTAACTTGCTCACATTTTCGTCAGAGAAGTTGACCATTTTCTCCAGCAGTTGAGTCGACCTGGCCCCAACGCGGTCCATGAAGTCGGTCACCTCGTTTACTGGCCGATTGCAGCACAGACGGAACCATTCGGCCTTCACGACGGCGAGGGCTTCGTTCTGGTGCAGTGAGAAAGGCGAGTTTGCGGTATGAAATTTGAGGACAATAAGCCAGCTCTGACAGTAAGTAATAGATCTCAATGGGTCATAGATGCCATTCAGTCATAGATCTCAATGGGTCATAGATGCCATTCAGTCATAGATCTCAATGGGTCATAGATGCCATTCAGTCATAGATCTCAATGAGTCATAGATGCCATTCAGTAATAGATCTCAATGGGTCATAGATGCCATTCAGTCATAGATCTCAATGGGTCATAGATGCCATTCAGTCATAGATCTCAATGGGTCATAGATGCCATTCAGTCATAGATCTCAATGGGTCATAGATGCCATTCAGTCATAGATCTCATTGAGTCATAGATGTCATTCAGTCATAGATCTCAATGAGTCATAGATGCCATTCAGTAATAGATCTCAATGAGTCTTAAATTCCATTGAGTTACAGATCTCAATGAGTCATAAATGCCATTGGGTCATAGTTCTCAATGAGTCGTGAATGCCATTGGGTCACAGATCTCAACGAGTCATAAATGCCATTGAGTCACAGATCTCAATGAGTCATGAATGCCATTCAGTCATAGATCTCAATGGGTCATAAATGCCATTGAGTCATAGATCTCAATGAGTCATAAATGCCATTGGGTCATAGATCTCAATGAGTCGTGAATGCCATTGGGTCACAGATCTCAATGAGTCATAAATTCCATTGGGTCATAGATCTCAATGAGTCATAAATGCCATTGGGTCATAGATCTCAATGAGTCGTGAATGCCATTGGGTCACAGATCTCAATGAGTCATAAATGCCATTGAGTCACAGATCTCAATGAGTCATGAATGCCATTCAGTCATAGATCTCAATGGGTCATAAATGCCATTGAGTCATAGATCTCAATGAGTCATAAATGCCATTGGGTCATAGTTCTCAATGAGTCGTGAATGCCATTGGGTCACAGATCTCAACGAGTCATAAATGCCATTGGGTCATAGATCTCAATGAGTCATAAATGCCATTGGGTCATCGATCTCAATGAGTCATGAATGCCATTGGGTCATAGAGCTCAATGAGTCATGAATTCCATTGGGTCTCAGGATCCAAAACAAGTTCAATGCCATAGACAGATCTAAAAGGACAAGCTGAACTCCATCACAGACGCAAGTACTATGCTCACCAAATCCCTAGCAGAAATGGTAGTTGAGTCCTCGTGCCAGGTAGCAAAAGTGTCGCAGGCTTTAATAAGCTGCTCAGTGAGGCACAACTTTTGACTGGCGTCGCCTCCGCCAGCGGTGGAATCAGAGGAGTCGTCGGTTGTGGAACCGGAAGCTGAATCGGAACTCGCAGCATCGGGAACCGGCTGCTGACGCTGGTGCTGCTGCTCGTCAATTCTGGAAGTGTCAATTTCACTCAATCAATCAATGCGAATCGATACTAACTATATACAATTATTCTTTTATTGGACTGCATAAACTTTTTTTCGACATCCAAGTGTTTTAAATATTTATCGTAAAAATACAATTAAGGAAACTTATTTACAATGCGTACCAACCATTGTTTATGACGTTGCTGGTTAACTCAAAAAATTATTTGCAGCCTTTAAAACCCCGAAACGCGTGGCAATGAAGCAAAGCGCTGGATTCATAAAATGCAATGCAATTGACTTTACTGTGCGCTGGGCTGGGCTCCAAGAAAAAATAAAATAAATAGAATAAGAGGCAAGACTAGAAAGAGAGAGAAGAGAATTTTCTGTTTACAGCCAGACTGCCAGAGCTGGTCTAATGGCGCAAGTCTTCTACGCATATTAAATAAAACAGACTAAACAAAAGCTCACTACAGAAAAAGCAGAGAGTTTCAGCATACCTTGGGTCAGCCACTTAGCCAGCAGTGCGAACTGAATAGAAAAAAATAAGCTAATGAAATCCAACACCAACAGCTATTGCACTGGCCTGGAACTGGCCTGAGAAACCAGCGAAACCAGGGACAGTGAGAGTCTAGCAGCCAGGGAGACAGTGAGAGTCTAGCAGCAAGGGAGACAGTGAGAGTCTAGCAGCAAGAGAGACAGTGAGAGTCTAGCAGCAAGGGAGACAGTGAGAGTCTAGCAGCAAGAGAGACAGTGAGAGTCTAGCAGCAAGAGAGACAGTGAGAGTCTAGCAGCAAGGGAGACAGTCAGAGTCTAGCAGCAAGGGGGACAGTGAGAGTCTAGCAGCAAGAGAGACAGTGAGTCTAGCAGCAAGAGAGACAGTGAGAGTCTAGCAGCAAGGGAGACAGTCAGAGTCTAGCAGCAAGGGGGACAGTGAGAGTCTAGCAGCAAGAGAGACAGTGAGAGGCACGCGAAGGCGTATTCAGCATGCCAGTGAAGTATGAGACAGACTAGGCCCATGGGCTAAGGTCTGCGATGCTTCACGCCTGCCCCTATCTTCAGCAGGTCAAGGCTGGTGGGAGGTCTGCACCCTCTATTTGCCTCTGGCAGCCGCAGACCCCCCCACGCTGTCTCGCAAGTCGACCCAGGGTACTCGTCCCCGCGTGTGTTCAAGGCAGTCCCTAGGGCTGCTGGACAGACTGGGCTCCGGCGCTGGCGACCCTATCCAGTGGCTTCGGCCGAATTTGGGTATGCGGGTCTGGCTCGCCAACCTGCAGGCTGTGGTACTGCTCAACGTACTCTCTAATGCCTAAGGTGTTGACCGTGCCGATGGGCTGGAAGGCCGGGGAGTAGTCCGGTCGCAAGCGGTCCCCCTCCTGGTGTCGGGCCAGCCTTGAGGGTGCTATTGGCCTACTGCCCGGTCAGGTGGAGCGGCCGGGTGGGTACCGCGCCCCTTTGAGGGTAGCCCACCAACCTTCTATCATGGCCTTCGAGCCGTCTATGGATAAACAAGCTATTTCTAGGGACGGGGACCCTTCTAAACCCCAACCTCAGTCCGAAGGACCGGCCGGCCCTGCTGGCAGATCCCAACCGACTGATTCAACTGTGGCAAAGGAAGGACCGGCTGGCTCTGCTGGCAGATCCGACCAGAGCTACCAAACTCAAAATACCCAAAGACCTGCCAGCTCCGCTGGTGGATCTAAGGGAACCGCGAGCTCTGAGCCTAAAGGACCGGCCAAATCTGGCAGATCCGACGAAGCTCAGCGGGCTCGGCTTGAGCGCAAACGCGCTAAACAACGCGCCAAAAGGCAGGCCAAGAAGGGAGCTGCGGGGGCCAAAGCGGCGGCGTCCACCATGGATGCTGAAGCGACTGGCGTCCCAAGGCAACCAGACGGGCCGGCCGGTGGAAGCTCCGGTAGTTCAGCGGCGGCGCTCCCTGGAGATGCTGCTGCGGCTGCTGAGGCCGAAACCACGGCGCAACAAATGGCCACTGCCAACAAGGAGGTTCCTTCGGGAGCTACCTTTGCGGCGAAGGCCAAGGCCAAAATCCCGGGAGTGATCATCCAAGGTCGCGACCAGGACTGGACCACTGATCAGCTTCAAAAAGTGTGGAGTGCTGTTGACTCCTATCTGATTGAGCTGACTGTCGAGGAGGGAATCTCCATCGGCATTGAGCGGATGGTGCTGCGAAGCACATTCGTTCTTATTGCTCCTAGCAGCGAGGAGGACGCTCGGCGGCTGCTCCAGCGGCTACCGACGGTCTCCTTGGATGCTGACCTTGGCGGAGCTCTTTTTCTTCGCGAGGGCCAGCGTCCAAAGACGATACCCTATGTGGTTTTCGTCCCTGCTAAGAGCACCGCAGCTGGACCAGACGTTATTCGCCGGGTCCTACTGCGTCTGAACCCCGACCTCCCTGCTAGTGGACTGGTGTATCACCGTAAAGTCCGCAGGGGGGAGACGGGCAACTCAATTGTCCTCGGCCTTTCCAGCACTTGGGCGAGTCGGTACCCTAATGGATCCTCTTTCCAGCTGGGTGCCCTCAAGCTCAAGATGCGCCGAGGACGAGGACGATCTGTTGTCCAAGTCTCCTTGATGGCCCTGGGCTCTAGCCAGAAATTGCATTTAATACAGTATGACTAAGCTCCAGGCTGCCAAAGGAGCGACATTCTGTCTGCAAATTAATTTACAGCATTGCGTATCTGCGTCAGTAAATCTGATGAAGATTGCTGAGCTGTACAGGCCAGGCCTCATCCTGATCCAGGAACCCTAGATGCGCAACGGTAAGTTGCCCAACATTCCCTCTGGCTACTCTGATTTTTATGTGTGTGGCCCGGGGAACAGTCGCCCTAGAGCGGCTATCCTCGCTGCTAGCCATCTCCAGGCTTGGCTGAGGACTGATCTTTCTGATGGAGACCTTTGCGTCATCCAATCTAATCATTTCTCTCCGCGTACGTGTCTTGTTGCCTCGGTTTATATCCCAGGCGACAGAGACCCTGCTCCTGAGAGTTTACTGCGCCTCGCGCAGTACTGCGAGTCCCAGAACGCTGAGCTGTGCTTAGGGGGCGACCTCAACGCGCACCACAAGCACTGGGGCAGCAAAGATACCAACACTAGAGGAGAGGAGCTTCTGGCCCTCATCTCTAACACAAACCTCATGCTCTGCAACCGCGGCAGCACTCCTACCTTTAATAATGGCAGATGGACTGAGGTCCTCGACGCCACACTCGTTACCCCAAGACTCTTTGACAGAGTTGAGGAGTGGAGAGTCTGGTCTGAGGAGCCCTCCCTGTCTGACCACTGCTTTATCGCCTTTAACATCGCGGACACTAAAACCCAGTCTCCGATCACTTGGAGACGCAATATCCGCAACACTGATTGGGCGGCCTACAAGGCTGCCCTTGATCTGCACCTGCAGGAACTCACGGACTCACGTCCGATTGAGACCTGCGAGGATGTGGATCATATGGCTGAGACGCTGACAGGTTGCATTATTGAAGCCTACGAAGCGGCTTGTCCTGCTCGCGCCTACAAAGGCAAGACCTCGGCGCCGTGGTGGAACCCGGAGCTGGGGAAACTCAGGCGGAAGGCCAAAAGCCTTCATCGCCGTGCCATGAAGACCGGAAACCCGGAGGACATGGAGCTTTTCCGGCAAGCCTCCCGCAATTTCAAATCTGAAGTGCGCAAGGCCAAGGAATGTAAGTGGCGCCAATTCTGCAATGAATTGGATCAAGACAGACCTACTTCTAGGCTTGTCAAGGCCCTTACAATGGACAAAATGTCCAAATTAGCCATGATCAAAAAAGATGATGGCTCTCTTACTAAAGACCCTGAAGAAGTGCTTCAGCATATGCTTAGCACATTCTTCCCGAGGGTACCTACTGCTAGACCGGAGCCCAACCATTCGATGGATGGAGCCACCCTAGCGGCGGGCATTGTCACTGAAGACCTAATCGCTCGTGCGGTCAGAACCTTCAAACCCTTAAAATCTCCTGGACCTGATGGTATCTACCCTGTTCTCCTTCGTGAAGCAGCCAAGATACCCTCGTTCCTGAGACTCACCCGCAATCTTATGCGGGCCTCTATCCAGCTGGGATACGTTCCCAAATGCTGGACTGAAGCTCGGGTAGTCTTTATTCCCAAACCTGGGAAGGGCGACTACCAAAGCGTCAAGGCCTTCCGGCCTATTAGCTTAACGTCAGCAATGCTTAAGCTCACTGAGAGGCTTATTCTCTGGCGGCTGCTGTCCTGCGAGCTGACAGCGATGCCCCTCAGCAATAATCAGCACGCCTTCCGTACTGGGAGGTCGACTGACAGCGCCTTGCATGCGATTGTCGAGAAGATTGAAAGGGCGGTACTGGGTGACGGTTACGCTCTGGCTCTCTTTCTTGACATTGTTGGCGCCTTCGACAACGTTATCTTTGAAGCGTTTCAGAGGGCCCTTCAAAATCGCAAAGCTCATGCTACCCTCATACGGTGGATCATGTACATGATCTCCAACCGTACGGTCACTGCCCAACTTCTTGGGCAAACTGCCTCCACCAGAGTCTGTAAGGGTGGACCCCAAGGCGGAGTCCTCACCCCGACGCTCTGGAACCTGGTCATGGACGCTCTTTTGAGTGACTCCCGACCCGACCCCGTCTTCAAAGTCGGGTATGCTGATGACGTCACGGCCATTGTGGCAGGACCGTCTCCCAGCACGCTCAGGGATCTGATGCAGAGCTTTATCCGCAAAGCAGAATCCTGGGCCAATGACAATGGTCTGGAACTCTCTGAGCCCAAAACCGTTGCCATTATGTTTACCAGCAGACTACGCTGGAACATACGTCCTCTGCAGCTCTACGGCAGAGATATTGCCTTCGCGCACCAGACCAGATGTCTCGGGGTCATACTTGACCACCGGCTCAACTGGTCCTCCCACGTGAAAGCAAAAGCCAAGCGTGCCTCAGCCATCCTGGCCCAGCTCCGACGAGCACTTGGCACTTCTTGGGGTCTATCCCCAAAGCGGCTTTGGTGGATCGATACTTCCGTAGTTAGACCTGCCATTACGTACGCCTCTGTTGTCTGGGTTAGCGCTACCCAGGTCAAAAGCCATGCAGACCTGCTCAACACGATCCAAGGCAGAGCGTGTAGGCTCATCTGCAACGCCACCAGGTCCACGCCCTTTGCTGGCATGGGGGCCTTCCTTAATCTTCCGCCTCTTGACCTCTTCATCAGGGGTGAGGCGGCTAGAACGACGCGGCGTCTAATTGATGCCGGCGTCAAATTCATTTACATGAGAGCACCTGCTAAGCGGAACCTTGTCCCGCATAGCGATCTGTGCCTTAACTTTCTCAACGAGTGTCAGGCCAATCGCGTCTTCACCGATGGCATTGCCCCAACGCTCAACCTGAGACAGCGTTACTCCGTAGCTATCGACTCGCGCGATAACATCAATGACCAATGGAACCCTGGTGAGCTTCATTGCTACACCGACGGTTCTAAGCAGTCAGCCAACACCGGCTTTGGTGTTGGAATCTTTCTGAACGGGAGGGTCATCGCTACCCACGCTCAATACACTGGGGTCAACTCCAGTGTTTTCCAAAATGAAGTTCTGGCCATCAGCTCCTGCACTGCAGAGCTTCTCGCCACTGGCGTTACTGGTAAGAACATCATTTTCCATTCGGACAGCCAAGCTGCCTTGCACGCCATCAGTGGCTGCAGCACCAACTCTGCTACAGTCCTCGACTGTATCAAACTCCTCAACATGTTGGGTTCCGCCAACAAAATTACCCTTAAGTGGGTTCCGGGGCATGTGGGGATCCGAGGAAATGAGTTGGCTGACACCCTTGCAAAAGTTGGTGCCTCCGGCTCCTCTCTCGGCCCCGAACCTCTTGTCCCGATTCCTGGCTGTGTCATCGACTCGCGCATCAAAGCGTGGATCAGGACTCAGCACCGCTCGACTTGGGCGAACCGCACGAACTGCAGGCAATCCAGAGGCGCTGTCCCTCAGCCCTCTCACCAGCTCCGGAAGCTCCTCTTGCGCCTCTCGCGCAGAGACATCCGGGCTGCCACCATGACCCTCTCTGGTCACGGCTGCTTCTCCAGGCACCAGTACCTGCAGGGCAACGCCACCAACGCCACCTGTAGTTTCTGCAACTCAGGTGACGAAACCGCTGAGCATTTCGTCAGCATCTGTCCCGCCTTCACGCGGGCCAGACTCACTTACCTCGGGCCACACACATCTATTACTGAAGCGTGCAAACCCGAAAACTTTAATCAGCTCATGCGCTACCTTCGGGCCACCCGCAGGGCTGAACTCTCCTTTCCAGAGAGCACCATAGCTGCTGGCGACACTGGGGGACCTCCCTGGGCGGCGCCAACCCTCCGTCCATAGCGACGCGTCGGCCGTTCAGGGACTAGCGGAATGGGCGCCCGCGCCTTCCCGCTGTGTCCCCTTCGGGACAGCCCTGCAGCTAAGTCAAGTAAGTCAAGAGACAGTGAGAGTCTAGCAGCAAGAGAGACAGTGAGAGTCTAGCAGCAAGGGAGACAGTGAGAGTCTAGCAGCCAGGGAGACAGTGAGAGTCTAGCAGCCAGGGAGACAGTGAGAGTCTAGCAGCAAGGGAGACAGTGAGAGTCTAACAGCAAGGGAGACAGTGAGAGTCTAGCAGCAAGGGAGACAGTCAGAGTCTAGCAGCAAGAGAGACAGTGAGAGTCTAGCAGCAAGAGAGACAGTGAGAGTCTAGCAGCAAGGGAGACAGTGAGAGTCTAGCAGCAAGGGGGACAGTGAGAGTCTAGCAGCAAGAGAGACAGTGAGAGTCTAGCAGCCAGGGAGACAGTGAGAGTCTAGCAGCAAGGGAGACGGTGAGAGTCTAGCAAGAGAGACAGTGAGAGTCTAGCAAGGGAGACAGTGAGAGTCTAGCAGCAAGAGAGACAGTGAGAGTCTAGCAGCCAGGGAGACAGTGAGAGTCTAGCAGCAAGGGAGGGAGACAGTGAGAGTCTAGCAAGAGAGACAGTGAGAGTCTAGCAGCAAGGGAGACGGTGAGAGTCTAGCAAGAGAGACAGTGAGAGTCTAGCAAGGGAGACAGTGAGAGTCTAGCAGCAAGAGAGACAGTGAGAGTCTAGCAGCCAGGGAGACAGTGAGAGTCTAGCAGCAAGGGAGACAGTGAGAGTCTAGCAGCAAGAGAGACAGTGAGAGTCTAGCAGCAAGGGAGACAGTGAGAGTCTAGCAAGGGACACAGTGAGAGTCTAGCAAGGGACACAGTGAGAGTCTAGCAAGGGACACAGTGAGAGTCTAGCAAGGGACACAGTGAGAGTCTAGCAAGAGAGACAGTGAGAGTCTAGCAAGGGACACAGTGAGAGTCTAGCAAGAGAGACAGTGAGAGTCTAGCAAGAGAAACAGTGAGAGTCTAGCAAGAGAGACAGTGAGAGTCTAGCAAGGGAGACAGTGAGAGTCTAGCAGCAAGGGAGAAGTTTGAACAGAAAAGGCTCAAAAAGGGAACAGCTAAGGTCGGCATCTGTACAGAAGCAAGCTATAAAGAGCAGAGCTGACCAGTAATTCAGAGACACAAAACCTGTGAGCAGGGCAGCTTGCGGCCAGCAGCTGGGTGGGGCCAAAACTTAGTCATAATGTTAGTTCTTTTCCATTCTGTGGTCTGCGCTTTGAGCAAGCAATTCTCTTATATTCTAGTGTTGCAAAATGTGCCAAACCAGCACAAGAATACAAAATAGCATTGATAGCAATAACAATAGCAGAGTCAACTCACATACAAACTATACAAACAAACTAACAATACAAAAACTGTTATTCATAGCAAAACTCCTGTACAAATTTCCGTGAGAAACTATGTGATTATGCGCCATGCGTCATAAATTTGGTCAATAAAAAATCTTGGCCACTGGCATAAAGCAACGATGAGAACAAGCAAAGGCTGAGTATTTCGGATACGTGGATTCCACCAAATCATGAGATTTTATAGTAGAATATTTAGTAAGTTTTGGTACCAGTTGGTCATTGGCTAGTAGGAATCGCTAAGCTCAATATTTATTTAGCTACTCATTGCATTGCCGTTTATAGCTAGTATATGGTAGGGGTAATAGCCAGTATAATTGGTCATAGCCAAGGTCATATCTAGTATATAATAGGTCATAGCTAGTAAGTGATCGGTCGTAGTCTAGGTCATAGCTTGTAAGTGATCGGTCATAGTCTAGGTCATAGCTAGTAAATGATCGGTCATAGCTAGCATGCGATCGGTCATATCTAGTATATGATCGGTCATAGACTCATAGCTAGTATAGTATATGATCGGTCATAACTAGTAAATGATCGGTCATAGTCTTGGTCACAGTCTAGGTCATAGCAAGTAAATGATCGGTCATAGTCTAGGTCATAGCAAGTAAATGATCGGTCATATTCTAGGTCATAGCTAGTAAATGATCGGTCATAGTCTAGGTCATAGCTAGTAAGTGATCGGTCAAAGTCTTGGTCATGGCCAGTCAAAAATCGGTCATAGTTTAGGTAATAGCTAGTAAGTGATCGGTCAAAGTCTGGGTCATAGCTAGTAAATGATCGGTCATAGCTAGCATGTGATCGGTCATAGCTAGTATGTGATCGTTCATAGCTAGTATGTGATCGTTCATAGCTAGTATATTATCTGTCATAGCTAGAATGTGATCGGTCATAGCTAGTATATGATCGGTCATAACTAGTAAATGATCGGTCATAGTCTAGGTCATAGCTATAATATGATCGGCCTTAGCCTAGGTCATAGCTACAGTAGTACATACATCAACGGCCGGTCATTTTTTCAACCCAGCAAAACTCACCGTCTCACCACCTCGATAGCATCGAAGGTAACGGTCTTGGCCGACTTGGAGTTGCCGCCAACCAGCGCCGACCTGACGCCGGCGGCCGACAAAATCGATCGCGGCGGCGTCTCCGGCGTTGTCGGCGTCGAATTGTCGTCGTCGCCGTGATCGCCGCTGTACCGACGAATTGGCAAATCGTCTGGCACTGCTGAGCCTCGCATGGGAATCTGCGTCCGGGCGTACGGCCGCGGCCCGGCCACTGACCAGTCGAACACGGAGGCGCTCTGAGTCTGAGCCCGATTAACAGTTGTAGAGTGACTGCTGCTCTCAACTCGAACCTGCTGATTGCCGATCCGAGTGGGTGACGCATTCTGAACTGTCGCCGAGCTGAGCTCAGGACCAGTCGAAGTGTGCGCGTCCCGATAAGTCGGGTGCAGAGTATTCGTAGCCGCCTCGTAGTTATAAACTCGTTCTGTGAAGGCGAATTTATTTGACATTGGCGATTTCGCCTGCACAGAGGCGCCTCGGAGCAGGTGCTCGCGGACCTGACGGACATCCGTGCGCATCTCGTTCTCGTCGCCTGTGCCCTTCGACTCGGTGTACACAGACCCGTCTGGGGCTGCCGTGCCCAGCGACTGCGTCTCCGGAGACACCTGGGGGCAAATCGAAGGAATTTTACTCGGAATTTTTATAGAAGATTGCAGACTGAAAAATGCCCTATCTGACAGACAGTCCGCCTGACAGAATTACAGACTGACTGTTGGCCTATCTGACAGACAATTACAGCCGGAAAGACATTTAGAGACTGAATTTCGGCCTATCTGAGACGATTACAGCCAGACAGAAATTTACAGACTGGCTGTTAGCCTATCTGACGGACAATTACAGTCTGACAAACATTTACAGACTGACTGCTGTCTTACCTGACAGGCAATTACAGATTGACAGACATCTACAGACTGACTGTTAGCCTATCTGACGGACAATTGCATTCTGACAAACATTTACAGACTGACTGCTGTCTTACCTGACAGGCAATTACAGATTGACAGACATCTACAGACTGACTGTTAGCCTATCTGACAGACAATTACAGACTGACTGTTGGCCTATCTGACAGACAATTACAGACTGACTGTTGGCCTATCTGACAGACAATTACAGACTGACTGTTGGCCTATCTGACAGACAATTACAGACTGACTGTTGGTCTATCTGACAGACAATTACAGACTGACTGTTGGCCTATCTGACAGACAATTACAGACTGACTGTTGGCCTATCTGACAGACAATTACAGACTGACTGTTGGCCTATCTGACAGACAATTACAGACTGACTGTTGGCCTATCTGACAGACAATTACAGACTGACTGTTGGCCTATCTGACAGACAGTTACAGACTGACTGTTGGCCTATCTGACAGACAATTACAGACTGACTGTTGGCCTATCTGACAGACAATTACAGACTGACTGTTGGCCTATCTGACAGACAGTTACAGATTGACAGACAACTACAGACTGACCTACAGCTGACAGAGAGCGTACCTGACAGACAAGACAAAGAGTTTAGTAAAGCGGCTCTCAACATAAGCTCGGTCTGCAACAATAACCAACATTGCACCCTAACCTGTAGTCCGCAGCTTCTAACGTCGCGTCGTAGTAGCTGACTAATAAGATTGACAAGCTCAACAGTGCTAATACCGTAGGTCTGGTGCAACTGTTGGATGATGGTCTGAGCGGCGTGCCTCTGGCTAATTATGGTTGTGGACGTGACTGGCGGCGGCGTAGGCGCGGAAGCCACCACTTCTGTGGACGACTGCTGAACCGAGTTGAGCAGAGAACTTTCGCTTTTAGTTGTGGATGATCTGGTCGATTCTTCAATCCTGCTGCTACTGCTGCTGCTGGCCGCCGGCGGCTGGAGTTCGACGCCGATACCGACGGAACGTTGAGACGGTTTGGCCTCCTCGGCGACAAAATTGATGCCGACATCGCGACAGGACGGTTTCACAATTAGGCCAACATTGCGCCTGCGGATTGACTTTGATGCTGCCGCCGACTGCTGCTGCTTCAGCTCAACTACAGTTGACTGATACGTGCTCACCTGTCTCTCCAGTTCTGTTATCACTGACCTGAGATGATTCACTGTGCTAACATGCTCGCGTTCGCTTAGCTCCAGTTTCTGCTGATAAGCTTGCTCTAATTGCTGCCTCTGTTGCAGAATCTGTTGCTTCTCTTCATGCTTCTGACGATAGCTGGCCGACATCGTAGTTGCAGAGGTCGCCTCCGCCTCCTGCCGATGGAACGAACCGGAGTCGCGAGCCGAGGTTGCATGCGTGTGCAAGGAGAATTCCGACCCAACGTCGACTAACTTCAGCATCCGACATTCGACATTCGACGTCACCATCGGGGCGGCGGGGCCTCCGTCCGTGCCGCACGATTTTGTCACCATTTCAACGTCGCAAACGTCGCAATCGCCGACACCGACAGACACGACCGGAGCTGGCGATGGAGACGGCGTCGGTGGCGGAGACGGGGGAGTTGGCGGCGAGGGCAGCGGGTCCGTCTGGGTGTCGCTGCAGTTGGTGAGCACGCGGACAGTGGAAACGGCCGTGTCTGTTGAACTGGAGGGCGGCGGCGGCGGCGGACTGAACTGCTGCTCAAAGTCGCTGCTCTCCGGCTTTGAATGCGCCGGCGGTTCGGGCAGCGGAGGCTGCGGCAAGTCGTCTGTACTCGTCGCCTGCGAGGGAAACATCCAGCTGAAGGTGGTGCTGGTGCCCGTCTCCACGACGTTAGCCCGCTCCGGTATGATCGTCTCCTCGATGCACTCGCAACCATTGTTATTGTCGTCATCGTCCTGAACTCGCGGATCGTCAAGAATGGGCGGCAGGCCGGCCTCGGACGGTGGCACACGGGCAGGCGGCGGCGCCAATTCGGCAAGCGGCGCGGGCGGCGCCGGAATGGAATCTTCAAGCACCTCGGCCGGATCGTCTGAAGCGGAGATCTGCTGGCCGAAGTGCACAAGCTGAGGCGGCGCATCGGTGGACACGCTGGCGTTGGACTGAGGCGGCGGAGGCAACAACGGGTTGGTGACAACGCTGGAGTCGGTCAGGGGAGGAGGTGGCGGAAGCGGATCGGTGATGACGCTGGCATCTGACTGCGGTGGTGGAGGCGGCGGCGGCGGCGGCGGCGGCGGCGGTAGCGGGTCAGTTCCAACGCACGCGCTCAACAGAGGTAGCGGACGCTTCTTCACAGCCGGTTTCGGCGGCACAGCTGGCGGCGGCTGTTTAGCCGCTACTGCCGGCTTCTTTTGCACCGGTTCGCCGTCGGACTCGTCGGCAGCGGCGGCGGCCTTGACCGAGGCCGACCGACTAAAATCGTCGGTGCCAGTAGACTGGGTTCGATAGCCCGCCACAGGCGGTCGCTCAGTCTCGGTGGATTTGCTGACAGTCGGTAGCGGTGTCGGCGGCGGGCTGTCCGGATCCGTCTGCGCTGTCGAAGTTTTTGTTTCTCGGCGAGGCTTCTGCGGTGGAGTGGCTTCTGCTGGCGGCTCCGCGTCCCGCAGGCTTTTGAACTGCTCCTCCAGATGCGGCAGCAGCTTCTCAAGCTCGTTTAGCCGCCGATTCGGCCTAGGCGGCTGGGGCGGCGGCGGCGGTGGAGGAGGCGGAGGCGGTGCCCTTCTAGACACCTTAGGCGGTGAGCTCTCTGGCATAGGCGACAGTCGCCTGGGCGACGGCTGCTTCTCCTCCAGCTGCTGCTGCTGCTGTTGCTGCTTTCGCCGGCGCCGCTCCTGCCGCCGCCGCTCTCGCTCCTGCTCCCGCTGGGCCTCCTGCTGACGTCGTTTGGCCTCCTCCTCATCACGTTGCCGATTCTCGTCGGCCTCCAAATCCCGACGCACCGTTCGCCTGTCCAGCTTAGTGCCGTAGGTGGCAAAAAAGTCGCCCTCATCGTCCGGATTAATACCTGGCTCGCCGTTGTAGCTGGCGCCGCTGGCACTGCCGGGAGGCCGCCTGCTGCTGCCGGCGTCGCTGTAATAAGCGCTGCTTCTCTGCTGTTGCTGCTCATAGGAAGACAGCACAGATCCATTCTGCATTGTTGTTGTAGATCGTTGATAAGCCGATCTGGAGCTCTCCATCGAGTAGTTGCTGGTCGCGCCAAGAGCGTCCAGATAACTTCTGTTCACGTGGTAGCCGTTCGGGCAGCAGGTGCATCGGTCTCCGGGCCTTAAGCGGACCGGGTTTGGCTGCATCTAAGTCTGGCAACTGCAAAAAGTCCACTTGATTCAAGGCTTTGTTGCTATGCCAATGGACCACATGCATTGGATTAGAAAGACTCATCATTTAACAAAGGGTCATAGGTATTATGTATAGTTTTAAACATATAATCTATGTAGATATGAGGGATGTCCAGTAAGTTGTGATCAGGACAACATGTGTGAATTATTATTTTAGATATGGTCATACTTCAAAATTTATTGTCAATTGTCACTATAAGGCCAAGGGATGTTTGTTGGGATAGTGATTGTTTGTATATAAATTTTTATTATCACATTGAAATTGCTCAAATTAAAACTTACCTTAAAAAGTGATCCAATTCACTAATATAGAGACATTATGCATATGAGCTAGATGCACAATGGCCCTACCTTTCTCTTTTTGGCCCTATTTTTTAGCTTCAAAATGCATCCTAGCTTGTAACTGACCTTAAGAATAAATCTTTATGACTATAAACAAAGTTTTTCTAATAGTTAGGTTAAAATTGCAATTTATTTTCTTGGACCTATCACTTAATAAGCCATAATTTAGCAATGGAATGACCTAAAGAAGATATTCAATAGTCAACTGAAGCATTGAATATTGATTTTAATGTGAATTTTATTTTGAGCAATTTCAATGCAATCATAAAGTTGTATAAAAAAATGATCATTATCTTTATCCTTGATCATTATCTCCAATGAATAACTCTTGTAATATGAAGAAATAAGTTTGTTATATTATCACTATTTCATTATAAACTCATAGTCATTAAACTGATATCATATATATATTTTTTAATTTTTGGCAAAAAATAATTTTATCATATTTTTGTAAATTAAAAATGGTAGGCCTAGACAACTAGTAGCAGACCAAATAATTATTAACCATTTGCACATATTGGACTAGCCTAGAAAAATGGTTCCTGGACACTTTGTCATCTTACCAGTTCATCATCTAGATGACAAAGTGACCATGGTTTTTGGATGCTTTGTCATACCAAAAAAATGTTAAAAATCTAGATGAAATCATGAAATCACATATGAAAAGCAAATAAGACTAAACAATTATACAACTATTTGACAACTATCTTTGTGGGTTGTAACTCTGCCATTGTCTGGTCCCAAGCCCAGAATGTAAAAGGAGGAAGGCGACTATATGTAGATACATATACATGTTATATATAATGTCTTTAATCTTAATATTTATAGTTGCATATATAAATAGGCCCCTATTTAGACACAGTGTGGCCGCATATATTTATGACTACTGATACAACTTAGCTAACGAAGTTACATTTAGATAGCTAATTTTTTTAGACAAAGTGGATTACAAAGTGTCCAGGGAGTAAATGACAAAGTATCCACAGTTATTATAGATAACAAAGTGGTAAGATAATGAAGTGTCTAGAAATATGAGTAAATTACAAAGTAGTAAGATGACAAAGTGTCCAGGAACCAGAGAAATAGGGCCTAGTGGCCTAGCCATTGTCAAAACATAGATATAAAAAGCAACATAAGATTTTGAAGGATTAGAATCTTATACCATATTATCAATTAGAGAACATTATCATTTGGTATTTTATTTTGGCATAGGAACAGGAATTGCAGTCCATGTAAACACTGCAATAGACACAATAGACCACAATGGACTACAACAGGACTGCAATGGACCATAATGGACCAAAACCTAAGTGATAATAGACTAGATATTAAGGTTTGATTCAATTTAAGCATTTTTGCTAAATCTTATGATATAGTGCTATTTCACAAATGCAATTTATAAAATGTCTCTATCAATTGCAGAAACAGTCACACCCAGACTATTTCATAAAAATTAAATTAATATTACCACATTGATACACTTAATAAATGCACTGTTATTTAAGCTAAAAATTCTCATTGCTAATAAATACTGGTCTCTAATGAACTTTAAATTTGCACAAACTAAGGTTGATAGTTTAAATTTTTCAGTCTTATTTTTATGCCAAAACTACTTTAATGTCAGAAATTTTATAAATAAATTCATTCGCTTGTATGATTAGCCATGCTAAATTCAGTCTAATTTAAAGTTCATTTGCAACAAATTAATATAATTTACCATTATTCTATTTTATTCTTTTTTCTAGCCTTGAGCAAAATGTTCTGCTAAGGAAAGTAAAAGTGCAGTGGATTTGTCCTAAAAGCTAACAATTTACATGCACCCATTTTAATAATTAACAATGTGATGTGAAGCAGGCCATGCCCGCACACTGATGTCAAGCCCTGTTTATAGGTACATGTATAGCCAATTGAATCAGAAACACTTTGACTGACAGAAACAGTGGGCACTGCCGATATGATGTGATACACACATAGCCATGCAGGTTGCAAAAAACTTGCGCTCTATTCTGATATGATTGAGGAGCACAGTGACTTAGAAGAAGGTGAAGGTTAATTTTTTAACCTTGACTAATTAATTAGCACTAATACATGTACATGTATTGTAGTCTAAAGGCATGAAGAGTCAAGAGTGTTCTTCTGCATTTACTTCTGCATTTCAATGTTTACATAGACTTGATTACACATGTCAACAAAGTAATTTAGACTGATATTTAGCATTGTTAGAATGATTATTTACACTAAATGAATAACACTAGTAATAAACAATTTACTGAAGCAATATTGACTAATGTTTCTCACTTAACAATTTGTTAAAATTTACAGTCTCAAATAGTAAAAAAACTATTACAAATAGTAAATAAGTTTAGACTGACTATCTAGTTGCTTAAAATATTAAAACAGTTTTCTTATAATTCTAAAAACACTGTTTATAAACACAAATATATTTTAAGAAGAAAATTTTGTCATTTGTTTTGTTTTACTGAGGACGTTAAAATGGTGCTTAAAATCATTTTTAAGTCATTTTAAGTTTTTTAAGCCATTTTAAGCTACTTAAATAGAATCTGGTCCATTTTGGCGACAAACCATTTTGGTGACACCCATTTTGGTGACAGGTCAATTCAGCAATAACCATTTCGGCAAAAATTCTTAAATAGGATTTTGAATGTTTAAGAATTTTGGCATAGGAACAGGATTCTTATCTCATAGCAACAAAAAAATTCAGAACTTACACAAATTTACAACCTTTGTTTAAATGTTGTTAAAACGAATTATAGTGTAAAACTTTACATTAAGTTTTACAAGCTTTGTTAAACCTATGTTAAAACAATTTTTAATGTAAAACTTAATCAATGTGTCAACAGTATAAAACCTGGACACTGATGGATGCTTGGACACCAAAAGTACAATAAAATGAATTAATTACAATAAGAAATTAATGTTTTTAAGAAACAACAAGAAAAAAAGCTTGTAGAGGACTTTAAATGTTAGTCCATTTGAATTACAATTCCTTGTTTGTTCTAATCGATAACTGGAAGACTGAGAGTTCATGCACTTGCCAGTTAGAGTTGCAGATCCACGTGCCCTGGACATAGTTGCAGAGCCTGTTGAGCTCATTGTCTGTGACTATGCTTTGGAGTGTGTAAAATGCATTTGCGATTTGGTTACCTGGCAGAAAAGGCAATGCCATGAGCTGTTGGCAGAAAACCTGTGTATCAATATCATCCAAGTAAGCTTGTGAAAGTCCAAATGGTGACGATCCAGCAGTAAATTGCCTGTGTGTAGTGGAAGGCACAACTGCGATGCACTGCAGTCAGAAATTTGGTGCATACTGCTTGCCACACTGCAGCCTCGAAGTCCATCATGCATTCGGATGGCCGGCCATGGAGCACATCACGTGCGGCAGAGAAGACCAAGCGGTAGTCCTGGTAGCCTCTGCTGGACATCAAGACCATCATAAGCACTGGTACCTGCTTCAGGTGACCTTCAGGATTAGTAACAAATGAATGCATGCAGTACAGCGGATGAAATGGCTCAGGTATGGCTTGTGTCAATGTTTGTCAGGCTGGTGCTGCTTGTGCTCATCAGGCTGGTGCTGCTTGTGCTCGTTAGGCTGGTGCTGCTTGTGCTTGTTAGGCTGGTGCTACTCAGGCTGGTGCTGCTTGTGCTTGTCAGGCTGGTGCTGCTCAGACTGGTGCTGCTCATGCTCATCAGGCTAGTGCTGCTTAGGCTAGTGCTGCTTAGGCTAGTGCTGCTTGTGTTTGTCAAGCTAGTGGTGCTATGAGCACAAGTTGCACAGCCAGTCAAAGTCATCTAGCTTGTTTAGCTAGTAGTACTCTTACCAAGTAATGCCACTGTTGCAAGTTTGATGCTGCCATCTGCAACATCAGTCACACTCCAGCCTTTGCTGCCTTTTTCAAACTCTGACATTGCATACAACACTAGACATGATTGGCTGACTGAGAAGTCAGCATATGACACCAACTGATTGCTTTTATAGCACCTCTTTCTCTCCATTCTTTCCCCATTTTGCAAGCTACAATGTGCTTCATGTTCTTGTGATCTTCAACGTGCAATAAGCAACCAACTACACAGGCTGCAAGGCTTGCTTTGAATTGTAGCACAATGGTAGCGCGCGCTTGTATTTTTGCCATTATTCTACTCTGCCATATACACTTGTACTATACTAATCAGATTGGATTTGATTAGATGAGAGAGATGGGGTAGATGAACTGATGGTCACTTGGACAGAGCATGGTGACCATCAGAGCACTTGTGAGTTTGCAACTTTGGGCTTATGAAATAAAGTGAAAACAATATGAAAATGAAAACTTCACTACACAGCTATATGAAAATATAATAGAGTAACATATTGTGCATGTTAAATTAAAAGAATGGTAGTCTTCACTGCCCCAGATCAAATACAATCACAGATTTTGTGACGAAAAACTGATTTTTTCCTATCTTCGCAGTGTATTTTCTCCAGGAAATCGTGGCCTCCAAAAAATTGCACGATCTTTGAGTTTTACGTCCTGTTAGTCTAGAAGTCCTTGGTTAATTCCAAGAAGTTAGACTTAAGTTAATTTTTTCTTCAATTTGAAAACATAAAAACAAAACGTTGCAGTAAGAAATCAGCCTCTTTATAGAAAAGTTTTTAAATTTGCTTTAAAAAGAATTTTAAATGTCGGCGTTTGATTTTGTATTTTTTTAATGAGATATCATGCCTTAATTCTTAACGTGTTTGTTAGCATGTTGACGTGTGGTCTCCTCGTGTAAAATGGAGCTCAAATCCCGCGTGTATTAGCAGAATTTACAATTTGCCCATAGCATAGGGAAGATAAATTTACACATACAGCTACATACATACAAACAACTCATTTTTAGTATTATGGATTTACAATTGCTTATACTAGGCCCTATAGTTAGGCCTATTATATTTCAGCTCACAGATCTCTTTCGTCTTTAGAGTAGGCCTAGGCCCTACTACACAAACTGTTATAATTCAACACATTTTGTCATTTGAATTTACCTAACTGGATTAATGTCACATGATCAAGCAATTGTATAGTTTTGATAGAGATCAAGGCCTATTAAATTAAGGTAGGTTTAGTAGGCCTACCCGCCTACAACAAAATAACAAGCCAAGGCCATAGTCATAGATGTAGTCATAGGACATAGATGTTAACATAATATACCTGCTGATGTTTAATAGGCCTATCTAAAGTGGTAGAGGCAAGTCAGGTGCTATACTATAGAAAGAAATAGCAATTTAAGATTCATAAGCATGCTAAAGTCTGGATGACTGTGATGACATAGGTGGCTGTCTAGCATAGCTGCCTTAGACCTTGCTAGGCCCCTAGGCCCTACCTTTGTTTGTTACAATATGGATTGTTGCAATTGCAAAGGGTCCAAAAAATCCAAAAACAAAAGGAAAAATAAAAATTAATTTTGCTATTCATCTAGATAATTTTTTCTCTGATCAATCAATTATTATTGTTGTTTATACCCATTGACCTTAAAAGTGTTAGGTCGCAAGTTAGCCCTTGGGGGGGGGCTCTGTTGCAATATATATTTATAAATTATTATTAAAATAAATATTATTTGAAGGTTTGCACTAATAGTTATTTTGGATAAAAAGTTTTTTTGGAGGAAAAAAGTCTAAAACTGTAAAACATTAAAAATGAAAATAGGCCTAAAAATGAATGTAAAAGTATTTTTTTGAATATTTTACTCATAAAAGAAATATTAGGAATATAAATGAAAGGAATGGAATCCTTTTGAGTAAGAACAAATTTAAACGCAAAGTATAGGGCCTAGGCCTAGTATTTGTAAATAAAAAAATTAATATTAATGTATTGAGAATAAAAATTACATTTTTTATTATTGTATAATGCATTATTTTAATATTGTATAATAAAAGCAATTTGTAGTATAAAGGTAATAAAAGCTAGTTATTCTATGTCCTAGGCCTAGAGCCTACATAATAAAGGAACAAATTAAAAAAAAAAGCTAAATATGTCTAAAAGATTTTGGGCCTAGCCTACTATACTGTCTAGATATAGTCTATAGATTATACTTAGGCCTAACTATAGGCCCTAGACCATAGTTTAAAGAGAAACAATATGCTAGGATTTTTGGTATATAATATCAATGTCTCAAAGGAGTCCAATAGGCCATCTGTCATAATCATAACTGTTCTTGTAGCACAGTACAATACCATTATGGCAGAGATCAGCTGTTCTGGTACATGATATGCATGGGACACATATAGGAGCACAGACCTTGCAACTGAGTCAAATGCCTTCATGAAGTCATTGAAGACAACAATGAGGTCCAATTAGCATGTGAGTGCCTCTTCAATGATTTGTCAAAGAGCTAGGATTTATGGCACTGTGCCATAGTAGGGCCAAAACCCATTCTGCTCAGGTCGCAAGTAGGGATCCAGCATGGGTTTCAACCATGATAGCAGCATCTGGTTGAACAACTTTGCAGCACAGGATTGCAGACAGATGCCTCGGTGCTCGTCTAGCCATGTAGTGTCTGGCTTCTTTAGAATGGCAATGATGTGCACCATGGTCCACTTAGTGGGTGCCATTTTACTAGTTCATCAAAGCACGCGGTTCATCACATGGGTGACCTCATTGGCCACACAGTGGATGCCCAGTGCCTTGATGGGCACCTCGTCTGGACCTAGCACCTTGCTGCCCAGCATCTTCTGGGTGTGCATTACAACTTCAGCCATGGTGACTGGTGCAATGTTAAAACTGTCCTTTAATAGCAATGGTGTCTTTGGCAGCAGCATTAGGATATTGGGCAGCGGGAGTAATGGTGCATTGACTATGGTGGCAAAGAACTCCCGCAGCTCATTGCTATGCTTATCTGCAGTGTTGCCTGCCAGATTCAGTTAGATACATCAATTCTGCCCTGTCAGAGCATTAATGGTGGACTAGGCCACATGCCTTCTGGTGTCGGGTCCAGTGGCAAAGATGGCCTGGACAACTTCATCAACTGCAGCCTGCTGCCACTGCAGATAGATAGTCGCCAGAGCCTCCTCCACCTCGCAAGTAAATCACCTGCTCAGACGGAGCTTTTCCAGATATTCCTTTGCTTGCTGAATTGCAGGGTTGTCCTGCCAGACTGGCTGCCCATGCTGGGCTTAAGCAATAAGTGAGTTGGATAGTGAGCAAGTTAAATCTAAAATAAGTAGTAGACAAAAGGTCAAACAACTAGCAAATTAGTATAAAATAAAAAGGTTTAAAACAGGATTAAAAAGATAGGAGAAAGAATGAGTATATAGAACCCAAAAAAAACATAAGATAGAGCAAACGTCAAAACAAACATTTAATCTTTGAATGAATGTTAATTAAATGTTTGTTTTGATGTTTGCTCTTTTGCTAATTTTAAAGCGAGCTACATTACAACATAAGATAGACATGTCTGGATAGTAGGTAGATAGCATAGGACAAGTGCTATTTTAGAAGAAGACATAACATGGTCAAACATGAGTCAGCAGATACTTGACATAAAAAAACATATTTAAATCATAGACAGTAAAAGAATACTAGGAAAAAACAGATAGGGCTAGAAAAAGAGGAAATGTACTAACCATAAGAAAAATGAGGGCTCTTAAACTTAGTAAATAAGGCAATGACAAACTGATGTCAGGGAATACCTTAGGATGGATAGTCAAGGCCAGCTTTAGGACAAAAAGGTGAGTCTACATTTAGCATATTCAAAAAGCAAGAGTGGTAGCCTCTACTACCACAATAGTTATTTGATTTTTACTATAATATACATTTTATATACCTATGGCTAAAATAAGTTTAGGCCTAATGCCATATAGATTAGAATGAACTCTTAAAATAAACAGTCTTAGATATCATATAATAAAAAATAGATAAAGAAATGAATTCAGTATAATAAATAAAGTAACTATAAAATATATATATACTAGTACATATATATAGTACTAGTATATATATATATAGTATATACATACATGCGCAACAGTCGGCCGAGTCGGCCGATCCGGCCGACCGATTTGGCAGCCAATCAAGGAAGTCGCAAAAATACCCACCCAAAAAAACCTAAGTAGTATTACTAAGTAGCTGACGAGCCATTTTGCCCTAATAAGACAGTTATAGTTACTCCTGCCGTTTACCCAAAGTTGCGTTAATTTTGCTTTACAGTTTTTATTACATGTAAGTCGCATTTTTGGCCAAAAACTACGTCGCATTTTTGTTAAAACTAAGTCGCATGGCCGACCGAATTTTGGAGGTTGCGCATGTATGAGTATATATAGTACTATATATATATATATATACTAATAAAATATCCAACTACTATGATCACTATTATAGTAAAGTTTATTTTCTTGTCTTACAATTATTTTATTATAATCTCTAGAAACCTTCAAAGTTGCCCTAAGGATTTATTCCCTACTCTTTACTTATCCTGTCTTAATGTTATCTTTTAATGTACTTTTAATATTATAATACTACTAAGTAGGCCTACTAACAGCATACCATATAGAGTTTGTGGTATACTTTATATTGTTTCCCTAAATAGTATTATGGCATTATTAAATCCTATTTCATTTATTATCTAAGTCTGGTTTTTATAATCAGAGGGTCATAGCTTATACTCTGATAGATTTTCTATCTTAAGGCAAGTTTTTAGATTTTGAATCTAGATATTCTTACCCTCTGGTAGATAACTTTGCCTTAAGTCAGTTTTTTTTAAAGTCATTTTAAATGGCAGAAAGTTCTCCCATTGTCTAAAAGGTCTTTTAACATTCCTAAATAACTAAGGCAAAAGTATTAACTCAATCTTTTTAAGTAGAAGCTTGACTTGGTGAATTTAGAAAACAAGTTAAAATGAGTTAATTTTTTATATTGTTGGCTGATATAGCTATTTGTAAGGTTTTTGAATGCTTAATTCAACTTTAAGCAAAATTTTCATAATATGCATAGTCTAAGTGCCTATTGCTATAGAAATAAGATTATAAATAAGAAATAAATAATAAATGGGACTATTGATAACCTATAAGCAATACTTAGAACTATTGCGTTTAATATTTTCTTCATTTTAATAGTATAGTATTCATAAAAAATATATAAAAAATGTCAATTATCCTTTAGTCTACAACAATTTATACCAGTTGGATTGCCTAGGTTGATAAAGTTCTATGCTTCTATTAATTTGATTGATGAACAGATTTGTATCGAATATGTATTGTATTGTTTGTATTGTTCATAGGGCATTTTAGTCAATTTTAAGTATGATCTAATAATCATGACACTAAACTAATTGTAATTCATTTTCATTTGAAATCCTATGCATTGGTTACTTCAGACCAGTCAAGAAGCTATGCCTTAGCTTGCGGGCGTTGTCTGATTAACAATAAAGAGTTAAAAAGATGGCATCTAACCCTATGTCGCCTAGCCAGTCATTGTACCAGCCAGTTGAGCCCCACTGGTTTCACCAGCATCGCGTCGATGCCAGCCTGCGTGTTTGGCTGCCATTCTCTCTGTACGACTCCTGTCAGCTTGAGGAGACGGCAACTGCTCAGACAGCTAATATTGTTGCCGTGAATGGAGGCAGGTTAGTAAAACTTACTTGGTAAATCATGCCCGCAAAATATTGAGACGGTCACATTTTGACACTGATCGATTTGTGACCCTCCAATGTGACTGTCAAGTTCTTGCATTTCTTAAATCAACCTAACACACAAGGGTCACAATGGTGGTTTGCTCATCTTTTTATGGTCGCACGAGTGACCATTTATTTGACAGTCACATTATTAACTGACGGTCACTATCACCAAAAAAGGTTTCCGTCTCACTTTTATGCGGGATATTGACTTAGGTACTAATGCAATCAGAGAAGTATTTGGAGAAAAAATAAAAAATTCGTTCATCAGTAATTTACCAAAGTAAATTTACTTTAAGTAATTTTACTAAAAGTAGTGCAACGCGCATTTTTTACTTATTTTTATGTCAATCAGATTCGACGCCAATTTGTCCGGCCGGTACATGCGCCCAGTCTACTGGGGCGACGAAGAAGCCAACAGCGGCCAAATCGCATCTTCGGTAGGCAATGCTGAAAGTTCGCTAATGCAGATCCGTCGGTGCACCTGGTTTTACCGGCCCGATGGCGAGGATGCTGATACAACATTTATCCCGTTCGATGAGGCCAGTAGCGACAGCCTGGAGACGCACTATCGAGACGCTGTGTTAAAGAACGCCTGGCGTAAATATTTCCGTTTAGATGGCGTCGAAACTGACGGTACAAAGTTTGTGTTCCACAGTCCGAACGCTCTGATGCAGTTTAGTGATGACAGCGAGCACGGATCGGCTGGTGCTAGCGGCGTCGCTTCTGGCGGCGGATTGCCCCGGGTGGTGTACAGGTTCGTGCAGACAGGCTGGCAGGACGCTCGGGGAGACAGACAGATTTAAAGACACTGAAAAAACAGGCAGACAAATTCGTGGATGCGGAGACAAGATTACAGCACAGGTTAGACGCTCAGGAGTCAGAATGACAGGTTGGACACTCAGAATGACAGGTTGGACACTCAGAATGACAGGTTACACACTCAGAATGTCAGGTTACACACTCAGAATGACAGGTTACACACTCAGAATGTCAGGTTACACACTCAGAATGTCAGGTTGGACACTCAGAATGACAGGTTACACACTCAGAATGACAGGTTGGACTCTCAGAATGACAGGTTACACACTCAGAATGACAGGTTACACTCTCAGAATGACAGGTTACACACTCAGAATGACAGGTTACACACTCAGAATGACAGGTTACACACTCAGAATGACAGGTTACACACTCAGAATGACAGGTTGGACTCTCAGAATGACAGGTTACACACTCAGAATGACAGGTTACACACTCAGAATGACAGGTTACACACTCAGAATGACATTGGACACCCAGAACGACAGGTTGGGTAATTACGCAATAAATTCGTTCCCAATATTACCTGAAAACTTCCGCAGAGGCATGGGCCAGTTCCCTGGCACTCTGCCTCCGGATTCGGAGTCCCGGAACCCGGTAGATCACGTGCTATTCGTAGTGCACGGTATCGGCTCTGTGTACGACCTACTCGGGCACAATCTGGTCCAGTGTGTTGACCGAATGCGCTTCGTTTCTGGTGAATTAATGCGCTCGCATTTCGCTAATCAGTTTGGCCGGGTTGAGTTTCTGCCAGTGCACTGGCATTCGGCTTTGCACAGCAATCACACTACGGGGCTGGATGCTCAGCTGCAGCGGATCAGTCTGCAGTCTATACCGAAATTGCGTCGGTTTGCTAATGACACCCTCACGGATGTGCTGTTCTACAGCAGTCCGAGGTACATGCAAACTATTGTGGACACTGTTGGGAAAGAGGTGCGCTATTATCTAAAGTTCCTCATTTGCATAGACAGGTCTTTATTTAAGACCCTCATTAAATGATGTTGAGTCGTCGATATCTCCTGATCTCTATTGACTCATAACGGCATCCCTTGCTGATCCCCATTGACCGACTTCGACATCCCTTATGTGATCCCCATTGACCGACTTCGACATCCCTTGTGTGATCCCCATTGACCGACTTCAGAATCCTTTGTGTGATCCCCATTGAGCAACATCGACATCCCTTGTGTGATCCCCATTAACCGACTTCGACATCCCTGCCTTGTGTGATCCCCATTGACCGACTTCGACATCTCTTGTGTGATCCCCATTGACTGACTTCGACATCCCTTGTGTGATCCCCATTGACTGACTTCGACATCCCTTGTGTGATCCCCATTGACCGACTTCGACATCTCTCTGACCCCCATTGACCGACTTCGACATCTGCTCTTATACATTGACCGACTTCGAAATCCCTCTGATCCCCACTCTAATCCCCACTCCTCAATTCTTCCCAGATGAACCGTCTGCGCCGACTGTTTCTAACCAGAAATCCCGACTACAAAGGCAGCTTCTCGTTGGTTGGCCACTCGCTTGGCTCGGTGATCGCTTTCGACATCCTGACTCATCAGGGTCTTGCTGCGCCGGCTGGTAGCGCGGCAGCAGCGGCTTCTTTGCTGTCCGATTTCAAAGCAGACAGCGGCACCAATACAGATGCTGAGATTGACTCGTTCTTGAAGCAGTGTGGTCTAGGCGAATCCGCTACTGTTAGAGAGAAACTAAAAACTGCTGGAGTTGACAGTGTTGATGTGCTCACTAGTCTGACAGATGCCGAACTCAAGGTATGTTGTTGCTTGCTTATTTTTTTACACTGGGGGACTGCCTGCTTTGTTGTTTTTGTTCTACATGTTACTGGGTGCTTTTACCTTGTGTAATCATTTTGATAGGTGCTTTTACCTTGTGTAATCATTTTGATAGGTGCTTTTACCTTGTGTAATCATTTTGATAGGTGCTTTTACCTTGTGTAATCATTTTGATAGGTGCTTTTACCTTGTGTAATCATTTTGATAGGTGCTTTTACCTTGTGTAATCATTTTGATAGGTGCTTTTACCTTGTGTAATCATTTTGATAGGTGCTTTTACCTTGTGTAATCATTTTGATAGGTGCTTTTACCTTGTGTAATCATTTTGATAGGTGCTTTTACCTTGTGTAATCATTTTGATAGGTGCTTTTACCTTGTGTAATCATTTTGATAGGTGCTTTTACCTTGTGTAATCATTTTGATAGGTGCTTTTACCTTGTGTAATCATTTTGATAGGTGCTTTTACCTTGTGTAATCATTTTGATAGGTGCTTTTACCTTCAATCATTTTACTGGTTGCTGTTATCTGTGTAATCAGGTTACTGATTGCTGTTACCTGCGTAATCAGTTTACTGGGTGCTGTTACCTGTGTAATCAGTTTACTGGTTGCTGTTACCTGTGTAATCAGTTTACTGGTTGCTGTTACCTGTGTAATCAGTTTACTGGGTGCTGTTACCTGTGTAATCAGTTTACTGGTTGCTGTTACATGTGTAATCAGTTTACTGGTTGCTGTTACCTGTGTAATCAGTTTACTGGTTGCTGTTACATGTGTAATCAGTTTACTGGTTGCTGTTACATGTGTAATCAGTTTACTGGTTGCTGTTACCTGTGTAATCCGTTTACTGGTTGCTGTTACCTGTGTAATCCGTTTACTGGTTGCTGTTACCTGTGTAATCAGTTTACTGGTTGCTGTTACCTGTGTAATCCGTTTACTGGTTGCTGTTACCTGTGTAATCAGTTTACTGGTTGCTGTTACCTGTGTAATCCGTTTACTGGTTGCTGTTACCTGTGTAATCCGTTTACTGGTTGCTGTTACCTGTGTAATCCGTTTACTGGTTGCTGTTACCTGTGTAATCCGTTTACTGGTTGCTGTTACCTGTGTAATCCGTTTACTGGTTGCTGTTACCTGTGTAATCCGTTTACTGGTTGCTGTTACCTGTGTAATCAGTTTACTGGTTGCTGTTACCTGTGTAATCAGTTTACTGGTTGCTGTTACCTGTGCCCTACTTACCCAAATAATTCAGGAACTCGGCATCCCCCTCGGGCCCCGCAAGAAGCTGCTGACTGCAATTTCAAAATCGTCGGCAACCAAGTCAAAGGCCAAAGTCCAGATTCCAGGCGAACAGCAACGAGAGCCGACTCCGCCTCCGGCTTCGAAGCCAGTAAAACAATTAACCTATGTCATTGGTCAGGTAGCGGGCATTGGCGAGAATACGGAAAGTCAACACAGTGAAGGTCGCGGATTTCCCTGTGTCTCGTATCCCCAGCTGGAGTTCTCACCGGCTTCTCTGTTCTGTCTGGGCTCTCCCATCGCCCTGTTTCTCACGTCTAGAGGCGTGTCAGCTTTGCCCGCCGAATACCAGCTTCCCGAGTGTGGCAGCGGTTCGTGTCGTCCGGCTTTGTTCAACATCTTTCATCCGTTTGATCCCATCGCCTATCGGTTGGAGCCGCTGCTGTCCAGATATCCTGCTGAGCCATTTTTGGTAGGATTTTTCCCAAGTTATTGCTTATGAATTGGGCGGGAGCGAGGGAAGGGAGAGGCGAGATAGGAGAGACCTGAGTGAGATCGGAGAGACGGGAGTGAGATCGGAGAGACTGAGAGTGAGATCGGAGAGACGGAGAGTGAGATCGGAGAGTCGGGAGTGAGATTTAAGAGATGCAGAGTGAGATTGGAGAGACTGAAAGTGAGATTGGAGAGACTGAAAGTGAGATTGGAAAGACGGAGAGTGAGATTAGAGAGACGGAGAGTGAGATTGAAGAAACGGACAGTGAGATAGTAGATTTGGAGAGACGGAAAGTGAGATTGGAGAGACGGAGAGTGAGATTGGAGAGAAGGAGAGTGAGATTAAAGAGAGAGACGGGAGTGAGATCGGAGAGTCGGGAGTGAGATATAAGAGACGGAGAGTGAGATTGGAGAGACGGAAAGTGAGATTGGAGAGGCGGAGAGTGAGATCGGAGAGACGGGAGTGAGATTTAAGAGATGCAGAGTGAGATTGGAGAGACGGAGAGTGAGATTGAAGAAACGGACAGTGAGATAGTAGATTTGGAGTGAAATAGGTGAGACAGGAGTGAAATCGGAGAGACGGAGAGTGAGATTAAAGAGTTGTGAAGAAGAGTAAGTGAGATAGGTAAGACAGGAGTGAAATTGGAGAGACGGAAAGTGAGATTGGAGAGACGGAGAGTGAGATTGGAGAGACGGGAGTGAGATCAGAGAGACGGAGAGTGAGATTGGAGAGACGGGAGTGAGATCAGAGAGACGGAGAGTGAGATTGGAGAGACGGGAGTGAGATGGAGAGACGGAGAGTGAGATTGAAAAAACGGACAGTGAGATAGTAGATTTGGAGTGAGATAGGTGAGACAGGAGTGAGATTGGAAAGACGGAGAGTAAGATTGGAGGGACGGGCGTGAGATTGGAGAGACGGAAACCGAGATTGGGTAGACGTGAGTAAGATTGGAGAGACGGAGAGTGAGATAGGAGAAATGGGGAGTGACATAGGAGGGGAGCCTACAGTAACAGTAACTGTACACTCCGCTTATTAACGATACAAAATCGGACGAATATCGGGCACTTATTCCCGCAGATTCCCCATCACAAAGGCCGCAAGCGGATGCATCTTCAATTGCGCGACAGCCTGACCCGTGTTGGCACCGGGCTGCGGCATCGGCTAGTGAGCGGCCTGCGAGCCACCTGGTCCGGTTTGCAGAGCTTTGCCGCTGCGCATAGTCAGCAGCAGCGACAGCGGCAGCAATCTACCGAAGAGGATGACCCTAGCGAAGACAGCTCAGCAGCGTCTGTGGATTCTTCTTTAGATAGTTCAGTTGAGGATTCTTGTGACAGTGCTTTAAATGGCGGCCGTCGGTTGGACTATGTGCTGCAGGAGGCGCCAATTGAGGCTTTCAACGATTATCTGTTCGCTTTGACTAGCCACGCCTGCTATTGGGCCTCCGAGGACACCGTGCTGCTCATGCTCACTGAGGTCTACCGCCCACTTGGTGTTGTACCGGTTGCGCCTGTCAGAGCTGCCGACCTCGCCGCTGCACCCTCCGCCGCCGACCCTGCCGCTGCACCTTCCTCCGACCCTGCCGCTGCACCCTCCTCCTACCTCGCCGCTGCACCCTCCGCCGAACCCGCTGCTGCACCCTCCGCCGACCTCGCCGCTGCACCCTCTACCGATCTCGCCACTGCATCCTCCGCCGCCGATTCCGCCGCTGCACCCTCCGCTGACCCGCCGCCGACCCCGCCACTGCACCCTCCGCTGACCCCGCCGCCGACCCCGCCGCCGACCCCGCTGCTGCACCCTCCGCTGACCCCGCCGCCGACCCCGCTGCTGCACCCTCCGCTGACCCCGCCGCCGACCCCGCCGCTGCACCCTCCGCTGACCCCGCCGCCGACCCCGCCGCTGCACCCTCCGCTGACCCCGCCGCTGACCCCGCCGCCGACCCCGCCGCTGCACCCTCCGCTGACCCCGCCGCCGACCCCGCCGCTGCACCCGCCGCCGACCCCGCCGCCGACCCCGCCGCTGCACCCTCCGCGGAACCCGCCGCTGATGTATGAAAATCTCAACATCTGAGAGAATTGAATGAAACAATTATTTATTAAGCATGAATTATGGTATTCGTAGGTATGAATTCTTATCTCTCTTTCATAGCTTTAGCACTTCAGTATAAATTATTCAGCGATATTAATGTTTTGTCAATTGTTGAGTTCTATTTGTTTTTCTTTTGTTAAAAAAAACAACAGCAATTCTTGACACTGTCTAGTCTTGTTTGGAATTGATTTTAATGCTTTTATTTATCTACGGTTTACTAAGAATCAACAGCATGGCTTGAATTTGGATTTCGTGTCTTCCTTGACCTGCGTGTTCATTCCTTGTTTTTGGTATTAACTCGCTGTTTTCCTATTTTTCTGTATCGCTCTTTTTCTCCTAGATAAGTTTACATCAGTTACACGAGACTGTAAGTTGAGCAAGATTATTACAGAAAAAGAAGTTCCCTACTTGTTTGCATTGTAAATACTACACATCAGAAAGCTTTATTTTGTTAAATACTCGTAGTATATACCATTATCATGGTGTTAGGTATTCTAAATTTATTTTTATTTATAGGCAAAAAATCAAGGATATTTAATTTTAAAAAATTGTCGCGTATAATAAATAGTGTACTTAAAATATACGAGCGTAGTTAGTAAACCAATACAGGTGTTTTATATAGCAGGATTACTCTGATTCATAATTATATGCCGCTATAATAAATTACGTAACATAGACATTTTGATTATGCAATTTCAGGGTATTTCGCGTTCTGATTTTTTATATTCAGTTCTTTTCTACAAGGTTAGTTCATGTAGTTAAGTATAGGTATGCAGTAGTTAGGAATACAGATACTAGAAATAACTAGTAGATATGCCACTCGCAAAAAAACTGCACTCTTCTAATCTTTTCAGTAGCAAAATTAGCGCTTTTGTCTTATAAATGTTTTCAAGATATTCAAGGTTTTTCCCAGACAGGCGGATAACTAAGCTTTCCTCTTGCCCGCTTGTGTCTGAATAAGCTCTCCTCTCATTGGCTGAGCTAGACTAGGCCTGCCCCCTAACTGACTTTCGTCCGTCTAACTTTGACCTCTCTCCTTACTGCTCTCATTGGCTGAGCCACTTTGGGCCTCCCCCCCCCCAAGGCTGTTTGCCTTGAGAGAGGTCAAAGTTATTTCTTCCGTCTAACTTTGATCTCACTCCTTACTGCTCTCTCATTGGCTGAGCCACATTGGACCTGCCTCCCCCCAAGGCTGTTTCGTCCGTCTAACTTTGACCTCTCTCCTTACTGCTCTCTCATTGGCTGAGCCACATTGGGCCTGCCCCCCAAGGCTATTTGCCTTGAGAGAGGTCAAAGTTGTTTCGTCCGTCTAACTTTGATCTCTCTCCTTACTGCTCTCTCATTGGCTAAGCTAGAATGAGCCTGTCCCCATATTCTGGGTTTCGTCCTTTCGATGCTGCGTAGACAATCTACCGTAAAACATTATTCGCTCTGCTTTCTCACAACCACAACTTAAATTGCGATGACAAAAAGTAGTTTTTTAGTATCTGTGCAATCATTTGATTATCTTCACTGCACTGTTCAGTCAATAAATTGTCGAGTTTATCCAGTAGTAGCACGAGCAGTTTTCCCGTATCCAACTGGCGTCTCTTCATCCTCGGAATCTGAGTCGTCCAAGTCCAGCTTGTCTGAAAAATTTGTTAACAAGCGAATAAAGCGAATGTTGTTTTTACTACTGGGTTGCCATGACATCCTGCCACAAATTGACTGCCGACTATTTGGGTTAGAGTTAGGGTTAGGGTTTAGAAAAGGGTTCCAGTTAGGCCTGGGTTAGGTTTAGAGGTCAGGTTTAGGTTAGGAGTAGGTTTTTAGGTTATATGGATTAGGTTAGCTTACGATTAGATTTTATATTAGGTAAAAGGTTCGGTTAGAGTTTATGAATTAGAGTTTAGGAATTGGAATTTAGATTATGGTTTAGGAATTGGGGTTAAGGGCTTAGGGTTTAGGAATTAGGATTTAGGTTAGGGTTTAGGAATTAGGATTTAGGTTAGGGTTTAGGAATTAGGATTTAGGTTAGGGTTTAGGAATTAGGATTTAGGTTAGGGTTTAGGAATTAGGATTTAGGTTAGGGTTTAGGAATTAGGATTTAGGTTAGGGTTTAGGAATTAGGATTTAGGTTAGGGTTTAGGAATTAGGGTGTAGGTTAGGGTTTAGGAGTTAGGGTTCACGTTAAGATTTAGAAATTAGTATTTTGAGTTAGGTTCGGCAGTCAATTGTCTTAGGACCAAAATTTAATCCAGATTCTTCAGACGGATGCCCATTGACTTCGTTACTAGGCCTTCATTTAGGCATCGAAATTTTTAGGCCATTATTTAAAGTTCTTTTTCTATGCTTCCTGCATGATCCGTGAACTAAGCGGCGCCTACTTGCAGTAGTAGCTAGTAAAAATCAATTGATTTTTGTTTCTAAAAGAATCTAACAAATTGTTTCATAGAATGCCGCTAGGCAGAAAACCGTCGGCATTTCGTAAGACAGTGTCGGATTTGAAGTCGGCCGCTGGATTCGGCGGCTCTGGTGCTAACGAAGGCGCCGCCGCTGCTGCCGCCGTTCGACCCGGCGGCAGAAAGCGGAAACTGTCGGAACCGTCTGCGGCTACGGCGGAGCTGCAAATGGATAATAAAAACTCGGCGGCAGTGGATAAGAAGGCTGGCGGCAGGCAGATGCCCCGCATGGGCCGCAGCCTTGCCAACCTGGCCAGCACTATTAAGAAGCGAGGCGCCGTTGCTATCGCTGGCGATCGGAAGCGCAAGCGACCCCGAGCTGCGGCATCTTCGTCCGGCTCGGAGGACGGCGATGACGACGACGCTGAGAACGGCGACGAGGCTGCCGAGGATGACGAGTTTGAGAACTCGAATCTGAACGACTCCACCATCTTCGAGGACCTGAACGAGTCCGACAAGAAAAAGTTAAAGAAGCCTAATAAGCAGCAACAACAGCAAAAGCAGCAACAAGAAAAGCAGCCTCCAACAAAGAAAGAACGACGCGCTTTAAAGAAAAAGCAGAAGAAAAACGCCGACTTGGTGTCTGAGCTGCTCACGGCCTGGGAGGAGTTGAGAATTGAGGCCACCCCGGCCAACCGAGTGGCCGAGCTGTGCGAATCTGTGCTCAAAATCGGCCGAGGCAAACTGGCCGAGCTGGCCGCCGCGCACGACACAGGCCGCGTGCTCGAAGCCGTGCTCAAACGCGGCAGCGATCAGCAACGCTGGCTAATCTTCGAAGAGCTCAAAGATCAACTGGTCGCCTTGGCCAAGTCCAAGTATGGCCGATTTGTTGCTCAAAAACTGCTCAAATACGGCGCTAAGGAACAGCGCGCCTACGTATTCAGAGCTATCGAGGGCCGAACTCCGGAGCTGTTGAAGCACCGGTTCGCCTCCGAGTTGGTTGAGACCGCCTACAATGAGTTCGCCAATGCCGCACAGCGGGCCGCCATCCTGCAGGAGTTCTTCGGGCCCGAGCTGGCGCTGTTCAAATCCACCAGCATTGTGCGGCTCAAGGATGCGCTGGCTACGAAACGACCCGGCCTGGTCATGCAGCACCTGCAGCAGCACCTGCTGGCGCTCACTCAGAAAGATCTCATTAGGCATTCGCTTGTGCAGCATCTGCTGCTCGAGTACCTGGAGGAGGCTGTGCCAGCAGGAGCTTCCGGCTGCCAGGGGAACGCCGATGCGAGCGCTGTGGCCTCGCTGATGGAGAATCTGAGGGAAAACCTGGTGCCGATGCTGCACACCAGGTGGGTCTGTCTGTGTCTGTCTGTCTGTCTGTGTGTCTGTCTGTCTGTCTGTCTGTCTGTCTGTCTGTCTGTCTGTCTGTCTGTCTGTCTGTCTGTCTGTCTGCCTGTCTGTCTGTCTGTCTGTCTGTCTGTCTGTCACATTCTGTCTGTCTGTGTGTGTGTCTGTCTGTCTGTCTGTCTGTCTGTCTGTATCTGTGTGTCTGTCTCTGGCTGTATCTGTCTGTCTGTCTGTCTGTCACAGTCTGCCTGTCTGTCACATTCTGTCTGTCTGTCTGTGTCTGTCCGTCCGTCTGTATGTCTGTCTCTCTGGCTGTATCTGTCTGTCTGTCTTTCCGTCTGTTTGCAGTGTATATATTTCTCTGAGCATGCCATTGAAGATTAAACCCCCCATAATTTATTGAACAACCGCAACCTCCCTCCGCCAGAGAGGGCGTCAAAGTGGCCCTGCTAGTGGTGCGCCACCTGTCGCACAAAGACCTGAAGCGGGCCCTGAAGAGCATGAAGACATTCCTGTGCACCTCTGCGTGCAACGAGCACGGCTACCTGTTCGTGCTCAGCCTGGCCGAGCGCCACTGGCTCACCCCGGAGGAGCTGCACAAACTCGTCCTGCGCGAGCTGTTCGACTCGCTTCAAGAATTGATTGACAGCCAGTTCGGCCGCAAGGTGCTGCTCTACCTGCTGTCTCCTAGAGATCCTCTGCACTTTTCTCCTCAGCTGATGTCGCTGATACTGCCGCCCGCTGCTGCTGGTGCTGGCGGTAAATCCGCCGTTGAGGAGAATTCGGTCACTACTGAGCAGCTTCGCGAGCGGCTTCATCGCGCTCTGAGTCTGTGCTCAAGCCGGCTGCTGTCGCATGTTAGCGGCCGGATGGCAGAACTGTGCCAAGCTAACGGCACCATTCTATTTGTGCAGGACACCCTGCGGCACTGTCTCGGTGAGGCTCATTTCTCATTACTGTCAGTTCCTATGACCCTATCATTACCCATGGCCCTATCATTACCTATGACCCTATCATTACCAATGACCCTATCATTACCCATGACCCTATCATTACCAATTACCCTATCATTACCCATGACCCTATCATTACTCATGACCTTATCATTACCCATGACACTATCATTACCCATGACCGTATTATTACTCATTACCCTATCATTACCCATGACCTAATTGCATGACCAAACTGCATGACCCTCTGTCCCAATGACCAAACTGCATGACCCTCTGTCCCAATGACCAAACTGCATGACCCTCTGTCCCAATGACCAAACTGCATGACCCTCTGTCCCAATGACCAAACTGCATGACCCTCTGTCCCAATGACCAAACTGCATGAGCCTCGGCTCCCATGCCATAACCCAATGACCCAGCCGCAGAACTATTATTCATCCTCAATCAATCTGCTCCCCTCAGGCGAGAAGTCCGCCTGCTACGCTGCTCTGGCCGACCTCATCCGCCAGCCGTTTGTGCCCTGCCAGAATCCCACGTCGCAATCATCTGGCGACGAGTCAGACCAGCAGCAGCAGCAACAGCACATTATCGAGTGCTCAGCCGGCCACCTGATGCTTAAACGATTGCTACCTTCGGCGCCCGATCTAGTTAGACTAATTAACGATTTTGTCACTGACGAGAACATTGTGTCCTGGCTGGCCTGCAACCGGGGCTGCTTCTTCCTGCTGCAGTGAGTCTTGCTGACCGCTGATGTACCTTCTGTACACTGTATTCCTCCCATCTTCCCCTTTCTCCCCATATTTTTCCCGGCTTCCCATTCTCCCCATATTTCTCCCGGCTTCCCCCTTCTCCCATATTTCTCCCGGCTTCCCATTCTCCCCATATTCCTCCCGTCTTCCCCCTTCTCCCATATTTCTCCCGGCTTCCCATTCTCCCCATATTTCTCCCGGCTTCCCATTCTCCTCATATTTCTCCCGGCTTCCCATTCTCCCCATATTTCTCCCGGCTTCCCCTTCTCCCCATATTTCTCCCGGCTTCCCATTCTCCCCATATTTCTCCCGGCTTCCCATTCTCCCCATATTTCTCCCGGCTTCCCATTCTCCCCATATTTCTCCCGGCTTCCCATTCTCCCCATATTTCTCCCGGCTTCCCATTCTCCCCATATTTCTCCCGGCTTCCCATTCTCCCCATATTTCTCCCGGCCTCCCATTCTCCCCATATTTCTCCCGGCTTCCCATTCTCCCCATATTTCTCCCGGCTTCCCATTCTCCCCATATTCCTCCCGTCTTCCCCCTTCTCCCATATTTCTCCCGGCTTCCCATTCTCCCCATATTTCTCCCGGCTTCCCATTCTCCCCATATTTCTCCCGGCTTCCCATTCTCCTCATATTTCTCCCGGCTTCCCCTTCTCCCATATTTCTCCCGGCTTCCCATTCTCTCCATATTTCTCCCGGCTTCCCATTCTCCTCATATTTCTCCCGGCTTCCCATTCTCCTCATATTTCTCCCGGCTTCCCATTCTCCTCATATTTCTCCCGGCTTCCCATTCTCGCCATATTTCTCCCGGCTTCCCCTTCTCCCCATATTTCTCCTGGCTTCCCCTTCTCCCCATTATTCTCCCGGCTCCCCCTTCTTCCCATATTTCTCCCATCTTTCCTATATTTCTCTCATCCCCCACATTTCTCTCATCCCCTCATATTTCTCCCACCCCTCCCATACTTCTCCCGCATTCCTCAATATTCCCTATTGAGTTCCAACCAGTCACCAATTCGCCTCGCCCCGACCGCAGACTGTACGAAAGCTGTCCCGAAGACTGCAGCCTCCGGGATCGCGTTGCCACCCTGTTGCTGGGCGGAGGCGGCGGTGGCTTTGCGACAGCCCTCCAGTCGGCGCTCAAACGTCAATATCGAGGCGCTCAGCTGCTCTCGGAGCGAATCAAAGCAAAGACCGAGCCGGGCTCCAGTCTGGTGGGAGACAGGTCGGCAGGCGATGCGGAATCGCAGCAGCCAGTCAACAAGAAGGCCAGACGGTTGTCAAAGAAGCTTTAAGAGGCCATCTTAATCTCTTTAATGCTTGCACCGGCTTTATTGCGAATTTTTTTAATCTAATTCGATTTTACAATAAGCCTCGGCTTTTTATTTTAGACTAAAAAAATTATTTATGCGCGGTGGAAGCAAAAGTCTATTTTTAGCCTCACTAGGAGGCCGGCAACAACTGTCAACTTTTTGTTTATTCAATTTGTTTTTCTGTGAGGGCGTTACTCTGAATAGTAAAACTGCCAGAATGATTTGACTTGCTGAGCAAAACTTGTATCAGTTTTAAATACATTTGCCATAGACGACTTGCTGATTGGATAACACGGGGAAAATGACCATCTTTTCTGTCACTTTAAGGAAGCAATGCATTGACAAAAAATTCTGCCACACTAAAGGAGAGCCAATAGCACTTCAACGGTAGAGGAAAACTACCACAGTGACTGTAATAGCGACATTGTCACACAACCGGTGAGAGGCATTGCTGCCCATTCCGCCGACTCCCCTGAGCAGGCACACAAGCGCGCGGATACGTACGCAGTCATACGCACAGGCACACACTCACACAGGAGTGTACAGCAGCCCTAACTTTATTTATCGTTGGCATGTACACTTCACTGTGCCTTGGGGGTTGGCCCTCAAATGGCGTTAGTTGCACGAGCAGAGAGCCAAGCCGAGATTCCAATTTAGCCCCAACTTGGAATCGACCCCAAACCACTGACGCATCAGAGCGTCGCACCAGACCGACCCCTCCTACAGACCCTTCTACAGACCCCTCCTACAGACCCTTCTACAGACCCCTCCAACAGACCCCTCCTACAGACCCCTCCTACCGAGCCTTCTACAGACCCCTCCTACAGACCCCTCCTACAGACCCTTCTACAGACCCAACAGACCCCTCCTACAGACCCTTCTACAGACCCCTCCAACAGACCCCTCCTACAGACCCTTCTACAGACCCCTCCAACAGACCCCTCCTACAGACCCTTCTACAGACCCCTCCTACAGACTCTTCTACAGACCCCTCCGACGGACCCCTCCTACAGACCCTTCTACAGACCCAACATACCCCTCCTACAGACCCTTCTACAGACCCCTCCAACAGACCCCTCCTACAGACCCCTCCTACCGAGCCTTCTACAGACCCCTCCTACAGACTCTTCTACAGACCCCTCCGACGGACCCCTCCTACAGACCCTTCTACAGACCCAACATACCCCTCCTACAGACCCTTCTACAGACCCCTCCAACAGACCCCTCCTACAGACCCCTCCTACCGAGCCTTCTACAGACCCCTCCTACAGACCCCTCCTACCGAGCCTTCTACAGACCCCTCCTACAGACCCTTCTACAGACCCCTCCTACAGACTCTTCTACAGACCCCTCCGACGGACCCCTCCTACAGACCCTTCTACAGACCCAACATACCCCTCCTACAGACCCTTCGACAGACCCCTCCAACAGACCCCTCCTACAGACCCCTCCTACCGAGCCTTCTACAGACCCCTCCTACAGACTCTTCTACAGACCCCTCCGACGGACCCCTCCTACAGACCCTTCTACAGACCCAACATACCCCTCCTACAGACCCTTCTACAGACCCCTCCAACAGACCCCTCCTACAGACCCCTCCTACCGAGCCTTCTACAGACCCCTCCTACAGACCCCTCCTACCGAGCCTTCTACAGACCCCTCCTACAGACCCTTCTACAGACCCCTCCTACAGACTCTTCTACAGACCCAACATACCCCTCCTACAGACCCTTCTACAGACCCCTCCTACAGACCCTTCTACAGACCCTTCTACAGACCCCTCCTACAGACTCTTCTACAGACCCCTCCGACAGACCCCTCCTACAGACCCTTCTACAGACCCCTCCAACAGACCCCTCCTACAGACCCCTCCTACCGAGCCTTCTACAGACCCCTCCTACAGACCCTTCTACAGACCCAACAGACCCATCCTACAGACCCTTCTACAGACCCCTCCTACAGACCCCTCTTACAGACCCTTCTACAGACCCCCCCTACAGAACCTTCTACAGACCCCCCCTACAGAACCTTCTACAGACCCCTCCTACAGACCCTTCTACAGACCCCTCCAACAGACCCTTCTACAGACCCCCCCTACAGAACCTTCTACAGACCCCTCCTACAGACCCACAGACCCTTCTACTGACAGTTCTTTCATGAAACGCATTCGTACTTCATGATTGAAAAAAATTAATGCAAGATTTGCTCTGCATCTCAAACGGTTTCGCAGTCCGGAAACTGTTGCAAAAACCCCTCTGTTTAACCTACTTGTACTACTATAAATAGTATTCAATTTGCATTGCTTCGACGCGGCATTTTACTATTATTTACACTTGTCTCCTAATGCCTCTGCGTATAAGTTATAAATGATGATGGCCAATAATATTTAAGCATTCAATCTTCTGGTCTGAGTTCTATATCTGGCTAATTAAATAATAAAATAATTTTCAACACCTCTTCAGACTGGCGAAAATTGTAATAATAAAACCTTGGCTCTGTTTGTTTAACCTTATTTCTGACTGCCGAATAATGCTGTGAAAGAATTTCCTTTTTTGATTGGACTTAACTGAGTCTTGTGTGTTACTATTTTTAATTCTTATTCATAAGCAACTTGGGTAGGATGTTAGTTTATATAAGAGTTAATATTAATAACCTTTCACACCTTTGCCTTGCAAAATAACAATTTTCGAAACACTAGTTAGTTAATAGTTATCAGGAATTGTCTGTGTGGAGTATTAATTAAGTAAAAATAACAAATTAGTGCAAAATATGCGTTTTCCATTCTTGATATGAGGTTGCACAGTGGTTATGGCGACTACCAAGTGGGTATCTGGGTCTAAAAAGTGGGTATCAGAGTCTACCAAATGGGTATCTGGGTCTACAAAGTGGGTATCTGGGTCTACAAAGTGGGTATCTGGGTCTACAAAGTGGGTATCTAGGGCTACCAAGTTGGTATCTGGGGCTACCAAGTTGGTATCTGAGTCTACCAAGTGGGTATCTGGGTCTACAAAGTGGGTATCTAGGGCTACCAAGTTGGTATCTGGGTCTACCAAGTGGGTATCTGGGTCTACCAAGGGGGTATCTGGGTCTACCAAGTGGGTATCTGAGTCTATCACGTGGTTATCTAGGTCTACCAAATGGATATTTGAGTCTACAAAGTGGGTATCTGGATCTACCAAAGCGGGTATCTGTGGCCGCAAAGAAGGGTTTCGTAGTTAATTTAAATAAGCATCAGCACAGAGGTTCTTAACTCGAAAGCACACCCCGTGGCTCCTTTTATGCTTCGGTCTTTCACCGAATTGCTCAAGCAAAGGTTGAATAATATCAAGCAAGAGCGACAAAAAGAAACATTTTATAAACATTTGCTAGCTACTAAGGGTAATCACCAGTGCGCATAAATTTTACTTACTGACGTCCAACTTTGAGGCTAGAATGTTGTTCAACGCAAAGGATAGAAGCTTTCCGAACGATAGTGCCTTATCTATCTCAAGTACATGCTACTTTGAAGTAGAAAAATCTCGCAATAAATAACAATTGAAAACAAAAATTGCTATCTCAAACTCACCGCTAGATTTGGTGTCGCAACAGGTGCGACCTTTGCAATAGCCGAAGCATAGCAGCTGCTCCATGTAGAGAAATGCGAATAGCAGCATTATGAATAGGAAGCAGACTAGCAGCAGAAATCCCCACGTGTAAATCGGCACTGCAATTATATGGGGAAGCATTCAGCAACTCCCCTGCCTACTCTGCGACTCCCACTTCCCCTGTCTACTTCTCTCTGCGATTCCCACTTCCCCTGTCTACTTCTCTCTGCCACTCTCACTTCCCCTGTCTACTTCTATCTGCCACTCTCACTTCCCCTGTCTACTTCTCTCTGCCACTCTCACTTCCCCTGTCTACATGTACTTCTATCTGCCACTCTCACTTCCCCTGTCTACTTCTCTCTGCCACTCACTTCCCTTGTCTACTTCTCTCTGCCACTCACTTCCCCTGTCTACTTCTCTCTGCCACTCTCACGTCCCCTGTCTACTCTGCCACTCTCACTTCCCCTGTCTACTTCTATCTGCTACTCTCACTTCCCCTGTCTACTCTGCCACTCTCACTTCCCCTGTCTACTTCTATCTGCTACTCTCACTTCCCCTGTCTACTCTGCCACTCTCACTTCCCCAGTCTACTTCTATCTGCTACTCTCACGTCCCCTGTCTACTCTGCCACTCTCACTTCCCCTGTCTACTTCTATCTGCCACTCTCACGTCCCCTGTCTACTCTGCCACTCACTTCCCCTGTCTACTTCTCTCTGCCGCTCACTTCCCCTGTCTACTTTTCTCTGCCACTCTCACTTCCCCTGTCTACTTCTCTCTGCCACTCTCACTTCCCCTGTCTACTTCTATCTGCTACTCTCACTTCCCCTGTCTACTCTGCCACTCTCACGTCCCCTGTCTACTCTGCCACTCACTTCCCCTGTCTACTTCTCTCTGCCACTCACTTCCCCTGTCTACTTCTCTCTGCCACTCTCACTTCCCCAGTCTACTTCTCTCTGCCACTCTCACTTCCCCTGTCTACTTCTCTCTGCCTCTCTTACTCCCTCTGTTTACTTCTCTCTGCCACTCTCACTTCCCCTGTCGATTTATCTCCTATTTCTGATCCTCCTTTCACCAGTCTACTTCTCATGCTCACTTATCCTTTATTAATATCGTCTACTTCTCTCTAAACTATCATTCTACTGTCTACTTCCCGAATGTACTCACCGATCTTTCTGATCACGGTCAGAGTGCCATTATGAATTGGCTCATCATCTGGTCCTGGCATATTTTGTGTCTGAAGCTGAGTAGCTCTTTATTTCTCTTAGTTTTCAAGTTGGCTGTAGTTGCTATGCAAGTGGTGCCACCCTTGGGAGTTCTCTATTATACCAGGTTTTTCCTTTTCCTTGCAGCAAGAAAAACTAGAAATCACAGCAGACTTGCACTTCGCATTATTGAGTTGGGCTTTTGAGCAGTTTCTCTGTCCTCTCCCTGCACCAACCCCAATTGTGGGAAAAATTTTTTAGCGCTTTCTGGACATTTTTTTGCTCTTATAAACGAACAAAAAAATTGCAACACAGGGTAGGCCGCTGCTCCGCTTCTCTGTCCCGATTAGCTCGGCGAGTTCCGGATCAGCTATCGATTTTCTGTTCCCCCCCCTACTCCCCAGTTCAGCTCTCCCTGATCCCTGTCTGGTCGGTGCCTCTGCTCCCTGTTTTCAAGCGATTTACAGCTGAATCTACAGGCAATGCGTGCTGTCTCTCTAAACTGCCTGTCTGCCACTGCCTGCCGCTCCGATGCAAATTGACTTTTATTGCTGGGCCGCTATAATTCATTCGCTGCTTTCGCCTTGGTTGTGCTTTATTAATAGCTCGTATATTGTAGGAAGGGGGCTAAACGTTCGATTAGAGATCTCTGCGTGGTTTTGCTTTTTGAGTTTCTGTCTTCTATTGCGTCTGACAGTGCCATCTTCTGCCTTATTTGTGAGTGCGTGTCTTTGTCCTGTCTTTATTGTCCTGTCTTTGTCCTGTCTTTATTGTCCTGTCTTTGTCCTGTCTTTGTCCTGTCTTTGTCCTGTCTTTGTCCTGTCTTTGTCCTGTCCTTATTGTCCTGTCTTTGTCCTGTCTTTATCCTGTCTTTGTCCTGTCTTTGTCCTGTCTTTGTCCTGTCTTTGTCCTGTCCTTATTGTCCTGTCTATGTCCTGTCTTTGTCCTGTCTTTGTCCTGTCTTTATTGTCCTGTCTTTATTGTCCTGTCTTTTTGTCCTGTCTTTGTCCTGTCTTTTTGTCCTGTCTTCGTCCTGTCTTTGTCCTGTCTTTATTGTCCTGTCTTTGTCCTGTCTTTATTGTCCTGTCTTTGTCCCGTCTTTATTGTCCTGTCTTTGTCCTGTCTTTATTGTCCTGTCTTTGTCCTGTCTTTGTCCTGTCTTTATTGTCCTGTCTTTTTGTCCTGTCTTTGTCCTGTCTTTGTCCTGTCTTCGTCCTGTCTTTGTCCTGTCTTTGTCCGTCTTTTTGTCCTGTCTTTGTCCTGTCTTTGCCCTGTCTTTGTCATCTGTCTGTCTTTTTCTGTCTTTGTCTGTCTGTCCCGTCTGTCTTGTCTGTCTTTGTCTGTCTCAGTGCCTGTCTGTCTGTCTTTGCCTGCCTGCCTGCCTGCCTGTCTTTGCCTGTCTGCCTGCCTGCCTGCCTGCCTGCCTGCCTGCCTGCCTGCCTGTCTGTCTGTCTGTCTGCCTGCCTGCCTGTCTGTCTGTCTGTCTGTCTGTCTGTCTGTCTGTCTGTCTGTCTTTGTCCCGTCTTTATTGTCCTGTCTTTGTCCTGTCTTTGCCCTGTCTTTGTCCATCTGTCTATCTTTTTTCTGCTTTATCTAGTCTGTCCATCTGTCTGTCTGTGTGTGTGTGTGTCTGTCTCAGTGCCTGTCTGTCTGTCTGTCTGCCTGCCTGCCTGCCTGCCTGTCTGCCTGCCTGCCTGCCTGCCTGCCTGCCTGCCTGCCTGCCTGCCTGCCTGCCTGCCTGCCTGCCTGCCTGTCTGTCTGTCTGTCTGCCTGCCTGCCTGTCTGTCTGTCTGTCTGTCTGTCTGTCTGTCTGTCTGTCTGTCTGTCTGTCTCTCTGTCTGCCTGCCTGCCTGCCTGCCTGCCTGCCTGCCTGCCTGCCTGCCTGCCTGCCTGCCTGCCTGCCTGCCTGCCTGCCTGCCTGCCTGCCTGCCTGCCTGCCTGCCTGCCTGTCTGTCTGTCTGTCTGTCTGTCTGTCTGTCTGTCTGTCTGTTTGTCTGCCTGCCTGTCTGTCTGTCTGTCTGTCTGTCTGTCTGTTTGTCTGCCTGCCTGTCTGTCTGTGCCTGCCTGCCTGTCTGTCTGTCTGTCTGTCTGTCTGTTTGTCTGCCTGCCTGCCTGTCTGTTTGTCTGCTTGTCTGTCTGTCTGCCTGTCTATCTATCCATCTGTCTTGTCTGTGTACCTTTGTTTTGTATTGTGTATACTTTTTTCTAATATCTCATTCTGATCTCAGTCCTGAATTTATCAATTAGATTGTAGGCATTAAGTCAGACTTCAATAGTACTGCATTAGTATGAGTAGAGAGTCGACGCGACCCCCATGACCTCCACGGACTCCAGGAGGAGGACATCCGCAGCCTGCCGCTGCCAAGCGAGTTGAAGTCCCGTCTGCTGGGAGCGGGTCTCTGCCTTGTCCGCCACTGCCTGCTGACCCCGCCGGCTGAGCTGGCGGCCCGGCTGGGCCAGCCGCTGGATCAGTGCAGGCGAATGCAGCTGACTGTGCGGGACGCTCTGGCCAGGTGCACCAACGACGGCGGCGGCGGCTGCGGCGGCTTTCGGCTGCCAGACACTGCGGAAACTCTGCTACTTGATGTGGCTAGAAGGTTGGTTAACTGCCGCTTTCTAATACAATAGATGTGTCATTTTCTATTAGAGTAGAATAGATGTGAGAATAGATGTGCCATTTTCTATTAGAGTAGAATAGATGTGAGAATAGATGTGCCATTTTCTATTAGAGTAGAATAGATGTGCCATTTTCTATTAGAGTAGGATAGATGTGCCATTTTCTATTAGATTAGAATAGATGTGCCATTTCTATTAGATTAGAATAGATGTGCCATTTTCTATTAGATTAGAATAGATGTCTTTAGATTATAGATGTGCCATTTTCTATTAGAGTAGAATAGATGTGCCATTTTCTATTAGATTAGAATAGATGTGCCATTTCTATTAGAGTAGAATAGATGTGCCATTTTCTATTAGAGTAGAATAGATGTGCCATTTCTATTAGAGTAGAATAGATGTGCCATTTTCTATTAGAGTAGAATGGATGTGCCATTTTCTATTAGAGTAGAATAGATGTGCCATTTTCTATACCCAACAATGAGCATATAAATATGCCATTCTCAGCCGCGCGGTGCCCAGCATGTCGGCCAGCGTGGACCGGCTCCTGCAGGGCGGCCTGTCGCTCTGCCAGCTCACAGAACTGGCTGGCAGTGCCGGCTCGGGCAAGACCCAGCTGTGCATGCAGCTGTGCGCCTCCGTGCAGCTGCCTGCCGCGCTGGGCGGCCTCCAAGGCGGCGCCGTCTATCTGGACACCGAGGGCAGCTTCTCGCCCAGGCGGCAGGCGCAGATCGCCTCCGGCCTGCTGCTGCACTGCCGCCGTCTGGCCGACCGAATGCGGCAGCGGCGTCTCCCACCCGGCGACGACGACGACGGCAACGGGGTAGAAGGTGGCGGAGACGGCGGCGACGGGCCGCTGACGAAGGTTCGGGGGAGAGGCAGTGATGTGCGGTTTTTTTTCAAAAATTCCCGGTTTTGTCAATCCCGTTTTCGTTCTTTCCACCTTCCTCGTCTTCCCCACTTGGCTGTCTTCCCAATCTTCCTCTATTCTTCGTTCTTCATTCTCTTCCCCATTCACTCTCTTCCCAATCTTCCTCTATTCTTCGTTCTTCATTCTCTTCCCCAGTCACTCTCTTCCCAATCTTCCTCTATTCTTCGTTCTTCATTCTCTTCCCCATTCACTCTCTTCCCCTTTCACTCTCTTCCCCTTTCACTCTCTTCCCCTTTCACTCTCTTCCCCTTTCACTCTCTTCCCCATTCACTCTCTTCCCCTTTCACTCTCTTCCCCTTTCACTCTCTTCCCCTTTCACTCTCTTCCCCTTTCACTCTCTTCCCCTTTCACTCTCTTCCCCTTTCACTCTCTTCCCCATTCACTCTCTTCCCCATTCATTCTCTTCCCCTTTCACTCTCTTCCCCTTTCACTCTCTTCCCCTTTCACTCTCTTCCCCTTTCACTCTCTTCCCCTTTCACTCTCTTCCCCATTCACTCTCTTCCCCTTTCACTCTCTTCCCCTTTCACTCTCTTCCCCTTTCACTCTCTTCCCCTTTCACTCTATTCCCCATTCACTCTCTTCCCCATTCACTCTCTTCCCCTTTCACTCTCTTCCCCTTTCACTCTCTTCCCCATTCACTCTCTTCCCCTTTCACTCTCTTCCCCTTTCACTCTCTTCCCTATTCACTCTCTTCCCCTTTCACTCTCTTCCCCATTCACTCTCTTCCCCTTTCACTCTCTTCCCCATTCATTCTCTTCCCCTTTCACTCTCTTCCCCATTCACTCTCTTCCCCTTTCACTCTCTTCCCCATTCATTCTCTTCCCCATTCACTTTCTTCCCCTTTCACTTATTCCCTACTCCCTTCCTCCCTTCCCAATTCTCTTTCAAACATCTTTTTTCTTCCTCACTATTCTCTTGCCATTTTCTTATTCTCCGAAATCCCAAAACTGCAGGAGCACCTGAAAGCGCTAAACGAAGTCAGCAGCCTCACAGTGGAGCAGGTCATGTCCAACATATACTACTTTCGCTGCCTGTCCCACGTGCAGCTGTGCGCGTTCGCCCACGAATCGCTGGAGAGGTTTTTAGTCGGTCACCCGCACGTCCGGCTAATCGTGCTGGACTCCATCGCCTCGCCGTTTCGCTACGAGTTCGACAATGCGGGACAGAGGAACCGCCAGCTCGCCGAGCTCGCCGCCCTGCTCACCCGCCTGGCCGTCAGCTGCCGGCTGGCCGTGCTGTGCACCAACCAGATGACCACCCGGTTCGGTTTGACGGATGCTGCTGACTCGCGGGTGGAGCCGGCGCTGGGGCCCAGTTGGTGCCACGTGTGCAACATTCGGCTGGTGATCGAGCGACTCGAAGGGGGCGGGGGCGGCGGCGGTTGCGAGGATCAGCGGCGAAGGATGCGCGTCTTGAAGCATCCGGCCGTGCGGGCTGGCAGCAGCGCCGTGTTCCAGGTGGGTGTCTTCTGCTTTTGGACGGGGGGGCAGGTGTCTTCTGCTATTAGAGTGGGCTGGGTGTCTTCTGCTTTTGAAGGAGGCAGGTGTCTTCTGCTATTAGAGTGGGCTGGGTGTCTTCTGCTTTTGAAGGGAGGCAGGTGTCTTCTGCTATTAGAGTGGGCTGGGTGTCTTCTGCTTTTGGAGGGAGGCAGGTGTCTTCTGCTATTAGGGTGGGCTGGGTGTCTTCTGCTTTTGGAGGGGCAGGTGTCTTCTGCTATTAGAGTGGGCTGGGTGTCTTCTGCTTTTGGAGGGAGGCAGGTGTCTTCTGCTATTAGGGTGGGCTGGGTGTCTTCTGCTTTTGGAGGGGCAGGTGTCTTCTGCTATTAGAGTGGGCTAGGTGTCTTCTGCTTTTGGAGGGGCAGGTGTCTTCTGCTATTAGAGTGGGCTAGGTGTCTTCTGCTTTTGGAGGGTGCTAAGTGTCTTCTGCTTTTGGAGGGGGCTGGGTGTCTTTTGCTTTTGGAGGAGGTGGGGGTATCTTCTGCTTTCGGATGGGCGGCAGCCCACTAAAGAATAATTGGGTGGTGGATAGAACTTTTGAAAACTCGAACCTATAGGACCCCCGGCTGATTAATACCAACTTAAACTGTTTCCATTTCCAGGTTTGCGCTGTTGGCGTTCGTGACGCTTTCCAAGACGACGTCAGCTGAGAGTGAAGGAGCTGCAAATTACTACAACTTTTTAAAAGCAGCTTTTCACATATTTCTTCAATTGAAGAAATTTGAACGTTTTCAGCATTTTTCTTTTTTTGTTTTTCTGTTTTTTCGTTCTGCGCTTTTCAATTTAAACAAAAATGCAATAAAAACGCAATGTTAGTTCACTCTTGAAGCCTCGTTAAAATTTATTGCCTTTATCGCAAAAACATTTGTCTAGAATCAGAGTTGGTTATTTTAGTCAAAATTTGCAGCAAGCACAATATTTTTATACAGCCCATTAGCTTCACAGATCATCAGCAGTAGCCCATTAGCTTCACAGATCATCAGCAGTAGCCCATTAGCTTCACAGATCATCAGCAGTAGCCCATTAGCTTCACAGATCATCAGCAGTAGCCCATTAGCTTCACAGATCATCAGCAGTAGCCCATTAGCTTCACAGATCATCAGCAGTAGCCCATTAGCTTCACAGATCATCAGCAGTAGCCCATTAGCTTCACAGATCATCAGCAGTAGCCCATTAGCTTCATTAAATACTACAAATAATTTTCGTTCAATGCTTTCAAGCAAAACTTATTGCTTTGGCCATAGACATGGCAGTCAGTAACTTCATGTCTTTAATTACACTGGAAACTTCTACGCTATCATAAATTTAAACACACTGAAGCCTTAAGCCATTATTCTGTGCATATCGTGCTAAGGTTAAGGTACAGTCCAAGTTTCTTGCGAGTTTCTGAAATTTGTACATCGAAGATTTGACCAGCCGCACAGCGATACGATCATGGTGTACAAACTTGTACAATGGGTACCATGATAAAAACACCTGCAGTGAATCGGCGAGTGAAAGACCGAGGAAAGAGAATCCGTTATCTCTTCTCACCCAAGTTAGAAATTACCCATTGCCAGTGTAATAGTGGCATACACTAAGTGCCTTCTGGTCTGTGTTTTGCTAACAATTATTTTATTTTAACAACAATAAAGCAAAATTGGAATACATAAATCTGTTTAGAGTGCTAAAATAATGTCCTTAGAGCCCACAAATAGCAACTGCAGCTTCTCTGGCCCCAGTTCGTCTGAGGTGTTTCAAGGTAAGCCGTTTTTATTCTCCTTTTATTCTGATATTTCTTCTTTAATTACTATTACAGTCGATGAGTTAAGTGACAGGCCACTCCATGAATGAGTGAGAGAGTGACAGGCCACTCCATGAATGAGTGAGAGAGTGACAGGCCACTCCATGAATGAGTGAGAGAGTGACAGGCCACTCCATGAATGAGTGAGAGAGTGACAGGCCACTCCATGAATGAGTGAGAGAGTGACAGGCCACTCCATGAATGAGTGAGAGAGTGACAGGCCACTCCATGAATCGGTGAGAAAGTGACAGGCCACTCCATGAATGAGTGAGAGAGTGACAGGCCACTCCATGAATGAGTGAGAGAGTGACAGGCCACTCCATGAATGAGTGAGAGAGTGACAGGCCACTCCATGAATCGGTGAGAAAGTGACAGGCCACTCCATGAATGAGTGAGAGAGTGACAGGCCACTCCATGAATCAGTGAGAAAGTGACAGGCCACTCCATGAATCAGTGAGAGAGTGACAGGCCACTCCATGAATCAGTGAGAGAGTGACAGGCCACTCCATGAATGAGTGAGAGAGTGACAGGCCACTCCTACTAGAACCATTTAAGTCCCAGCATCATTCCAAATCCCATGAGAAACTCTCAAGTAGCCAAGTGGAATTTCCTCACTGCCAACGTACAGCTGGAGCAGGTGACACCATTGCCGCACTCACCGTGGCCTCGCTGTGCACCGCCGCCACCTGCCTGCTGTACCTGTTCGACGTGATGCAGCTGCTGGCTAATTATCGGGACCGGCAGCAGGCCATCAGGGTCTTCTGGCTGCTGGGCATCTATCCAGTGAGTGAGGATTAAGTAGATGAGCATCTGAGGGATGAGTGGATGAGCATCTGAGGGATGAGTAGATGAGCATCTGAGGGATGAGTAGATGAGCATCTGAGGGATGAGTAGATGAGCATCTGAGGGATGAGTAGATGAGCATCTGAGGGATGAGTAGATGAGCATCTGAGGGATGAGTGGATGAGCATCTGAGGGATGAGTAGATGAGCATCTGAGGGATGAGTGGATGAGCATCTGAGGGATGAGTAGATGAGCATCTGAGGGATGAGTAGATGAGCATCTGAGGGATGAGTGGATGAGCATCTGAGGGATGAGTGGATGAGCATCTGAGGGATAAGTAGATGAGCATCTGAGGGATGAGTGGATGAGCATCTGAGGGATGAGTGGATGAGCATCTGAGGGATGAGTGGATGAGCATCTGAGGGATAAGTAGATGAGCATCTGAGGGATGAGTAGATGAGCATCTGAGGGATGAGTAGATATTTTTTTATTTCCTAATTGATCAGTAATCATTTGATTGCCGCAACAAAAATCTTGCAGTTCTTCTGCGTCACGTCAGTCATCAATCTGTGCGTTCCGCGAGCTGCAATCCTGGTCGACTTTGTCAACACAATGTGAGTGTTTTCGCAGCAATCCTGCGGGAAAATCCTGATTTTCAAGACCCCCACTGTCCCGCAGAATTCAAGAATTCCACTGTCCCGCAGTTACTTTTCCATCTGCTGCCTGAAGTTCATGCACATCACCCAGTTCTACTTTGGCGGCCGCAAGCAGATGCTGGAATACCTGCAGACCAATGGGATAAAATTCCCATTGCAGAGTCCGCCGGCCTGCTGCTGCTGCCCATGCCTGCCAAACGTTGCGCCTAGCAGGTACAGCATTCGCTTTTAACCTACTGTTAGTAGCTTGATTGCGAATACTCTGGTATTTTTTTTCAGATCCAATATTATTAAAATCTATCTGCTGCTGCTGCAGTTTGTGATTGCTCCACCGCTGGTCAGCTTCATCATCACAGTTGTGGCCATCGATTCGGCTGTGAGTGTTGAATTGTGCCTTTATTATAGTCCAGAATGCATTAGTTTATCTAGCGACCGTTACGTAATGGTTAAAGCGCTACAGCATTTTAAGCATCTTGAATAGGGGTTTGAATCCTTGGTCCCTAGATGGTTAAAAATTCTTTGGAATTTCTTGCCTTGATAGGGAATTATAGCCTAGTGGTTAGAGCGTCGGATTCACGACTCGAAGGTCAGGGGTTCGATTCCCGATTACCACTGGAAGTTTGTGTTCTTGAGCAAGACACTTAACTCTGCATTGCTGCAGTTCAGCCAGCTGTAAAATGGGTGCCAGCAGTAGCTGGGGTAAATTGAGGGTGTGGCGACCCCCCAGTCCTTGGACTGAACAGCCGTACGCACAACAGCTTACGGTTGTACATCTGCCTACTAGGGAAGGTGTAATCAATTATTATTATTATTATTTAAATTATTATTGCCCCTGTGCCCCTCAAACGCTTCTTAATAAAGTGATACTAAAATTGAAAAAGTCTGCCGAAATAGTCAGCTGGGTAACTTGTCCGATATGTATCGAAAACTAACTTTTAAAACTATGATTTATAACCTACAGTCGTTGGCCGTGGCCACCAAAGAGATGGAATCGGTGTTTGTTTTAGTCAGAACCATTTCAACTTCTCTGGCCTTCTACGGCCTGATCCTCATCTTTCGAGTGTCCCGCGGCCCGCTGTCGGGTCAGAGCATCACCGCCAAGTTCGGCCTGATGAAGCTGGCCATTCTGTTTGGCCACATCCAGATTCTGGTGTTTAATATTCTTGGCGCTTTTAGTGTTATTAACTGTGATCAGCTGTGGTCTAGCGCGTCTAAAGCTGCCTGTGAGTAGTCTGTTATGGGTGAGGAATGGGGTGGGTGAGAAATGGGGTGGGTGAGGAGTGGGGTGGGTGAGGAGTGGGGTGGGTGAGGAGTGGGTGGGTGAGGAATGGGGTGGGTGAGGAATGGGGTGGTTGAGGAATGGGGTGGGTGAGGAGTGAGTGGGTGAGGAGTGGGGTGGGTGAGGAGTGGGGTGGGTGAGGAATGGGGTGGATGAGGAATGGGGTGGTTGAGGAATGGGGTGGGTGAGGAATGGGGTGGTTGAGGAATGGGGTGGGTGAGGAGTGGGGTGGGTGAGGAGTGGGGTGGGTGAGGAGTGGGGTGGGTGAGGAGTGGGGTGGGTGAGGAGTGGGGTGGGTGAGGAGTGGGGTGGGTGAGGAATGGGGTTAGGTGAGTCAGTTTTGATGGCGTTGGTGCTAAGTAAATTGGTCAAACTCAAACCCCAAACCCTGCTCAGGGATCAATGCTGCCTGCTTGGCCCCCGAAATGGCCTGTCTGTTTCTGCTGGCGCGTCGAGTGTACAGCCGGGACGACCGACCGATGTCAGAGTATGCGTTGATCGGCGAATCTGACTCATTCCCCCGAACGGGCTCGCAGACCTCTGTGCTGTTCGGGCAGTGATTTAGCTTAGTGGGAGACTCACTGCAGACTGCTACTGGAGATGGTTGATTCTATCTTATTTTATCTATCTAAATAGTTTTATGACGCTCAAACTTATTATTTCTGTCGTCTTATCGTATTTGATCCTGAAATAAAACGTCATTTTTTTATTTAATTGTCCATTTCATACCCAATGCTCTTACTACTTAAAGTAGCATTGAAGCGTATTTTATTTTGACGCGCGAAAATTTCGTCTTTTTCATTGGATTGCTGCACCAATGCGATGCACTTTTGAAAGTTAAATTAAATTAAACCAATAAAAAATAGAGACCCTCGTATGCTGCTTAGAGTAGGACACAGTGTACTAGTTAATGACGCGACTGTGCTAGGCAGTAAATTTGTTGCACCTGTCTATTTTTAGTGTAAGAATAAATTTTCTGAATTACGAGTAAGTCTCTAAAGATTAAATTTTACATGACTGTCTAAGTCTGAAAAAATATGGGGTTTGGTCAGTCTATTCTTGAAATTTTGTTTGTGAATTGTAGAAAACAGGTGCCTTTGGGGTGAGGTGGTGGGGAGTGAGGTGGTGGGGGTGAGTGGGTAGGGGAGTGAGTGGGTACGGGAGTGAGGTAGTGGGAGTGAGGTGGTGGGAGTGAAGTAGGGGAGTGAGGTGGTGGGAGTGAGTGGGTAGGGGAGTGAGTGGGTACGGGAGTGAGGTAGTGGGAGTGAGGTGGTGGGAGTGAAGTAGGGGAGTGAGGTGGTGGGAGTGAGGTGATGGGTAGTGAGTTGGTAGGGGAGTGTGAGGTAGTGGGGAGTGAGGTGGTGGGGAGTGAGGTGGGGAATGAAGTGGTGGGCAGTGAGGTGGTGGGAATGAGGTGGTGGGGAGATGGTGGGGAATGAAGTGGTGGGAGTGAGGTGGTGGGAGTGAGGTGGTGGGGAGATGGTGGGAATGAAGTGGTGGGAGTGAGGTGGTGGGAATGAGGTGGTGGGGAGATGGTGGGGAATGAGGTGGTGGGCAGTGAGGTGGTTAGAATGGGAGTCAGGTGGTGGGAGTGAGGCGGTTGAGGTGTTGGGGAGGGAGGTGGTGGGTAGTTTCGAAGTGGGTAGTGGAGTGGGGTTGGTCGCAAGTTGGCTGAGACTGTTGTACTTTTAATTTTTCCTTTCTTAGTGAAGTATTTGTACAACGTACTCGTATTTGAGTTTCTGACGGTGCGGAGCAGTTAGCTGAAAAGTGCAACACTTGAAAAGGACAAGCAACGACACGGCAAAAAAACTTGATCGACTTTGCTTTTGCAGAAGCATCGAATCTTCCGCTAGGGCGAATAAACCCGAAGTTTTGCGGGCTCGGGAGCCTAGCGGTGCTCCGACTTTGTCGGCAGCTGTTGCGAAGCTTGAGAAGCTGGAAAGAGTTCATGAGCGGTTGGCATTATGAGCCTTTTTTATTCCGAGTATTGTCCGGCCAGTCCCAATACTGTCTGGCTTTGTCCCAATAATGTCCGACTGTATCCTAATCATGTCCGACTGTATCCTAATCATGTCCGGTTTTCTTCCAATCATGTCCGATTTTATCCCAATCATGTCCGACTTTATCCAAATCATGTCCGATTTTATCCCAATCATGTCCGAATTTATACCAATCATGTCCGGTCTTATCCTCGAGACTGTCCGATTTTAGAAACTGTCCGGTTTTACTGCAAGTTTTACGAACCAAAATTTTTCTATCTTCCCCAAATTATCCCAACAGAGCCACCCAGCCAGTCAGCGCCCTCACTCTCGGCCAGCCGCTGCACGCAGTTCCTCTGGTGCCGCTGCCAGTCCCTGTGCTGGCAGAAGCTGCCGCAGTAGCGGGCCAGTCCGCAGCCGCTGCAGGTGTCGGTGGCGTCGCGGCCGCAGTTCCAGCAGCTCTGCCCGATGGGGATGGGAAATGATGGCAGCTGTTGAGCGAGATGAAGCCCCGCCCACAGTCTCTCCTATCAGTTGCTGGGCCACCGCCAGCTTCTCAGACCCTCACAGGAACCTCCCAGAACCTCGCGACATTCCCAAGCACTTAGGGACCTGTCATTCAGACTATCAGGGCCCTCCCAGACCCTCAGGACACTCCCAGATCCTCATGACCCTCTCAGACCCCCAGGATCTCCCAGATCCTCAAGACCCTCCCAGAACCTCAGGACCCTCCCAGAACCTCAGAACCCTCCCAGAACCTCAGGACACTCCCAGAACCTCAGGACACTCCCAGAACCTCAGGACCCTCCCAGAACCTCAGGACCCTCCCAGAACTTCAGGACCCTCCCAGAACCTCAGGACCCTCCCAGAACCTCAGGACCCTCCCAGAACCTCAGGACCCTCCCAGAACCTCAGGACACTCCCAGATCCTCAGGACCCTCCCAGAACCTCAGGACCCTCCCAGAACCTCAGGACCCTCCCAGATCCTCAGGACCCTCCCAGAACCTCAGGACACTCCCAGATCCTCAGGACCCTCCCAGAACCTCAGGACCCTCCCAGAACGTCAGGACCCTCCCAGAACCTCAGGACCCTCCCAGAACCTCAGGACACTCCCAGAACCTCAGGACACTCCCAGATCCTCAGGACACTCCCAGCTCCTCAGGACCCTCCCAGACCTTCAGGATACTCCCAGACCTTCAGGACCTTCCCAGATCCTCAGGACCCTCCCAGAACCTCAGGACACTCCCAGACCCTCAGGACCCTCCCAGACCCTCAGGACCCTCCCAGATCTTCTTAGGCAGTAGTGTAGGAAAAGCGACGCAGCTCTGTCCACCTCTGCCGCGCTGCTCTGCCCTCGCATTGCGCCGCCACCGATGCCGTCGTCCTTCCTGACCATCTGGCGCACTTGGGTCATCAGCTGCTCGCTGCGCTGCTTCTCAGCTGCCATCGCTTCGCTGGCACGCTGCTCAGCCAGCTCCACAGCCAGCCGCACCTCCTCCTGAGCCTGCCGGCGCCGCCCGGCCACCAGCGTGTCTGTGGGTTTTTTATCTCTAATAAATAATACTGATGCGGCTAGCTCAACTACTGAAAGTAGAGTTGTAAAGAATTTTAACAATAAATTTAACAAAAATAAATTTTAGCCCAATTAATTCTTAGAGACTTGAACAACGCGCGACCTTCCTGGAACAATTAATCACAAAATCTGCAGGTGAAAATAAGCTCAACTGATGACTGCGACGGCAGCTTAATACGCATTAATTAACCAAGCAGCACCTGCTGAGATCGAGTGAACCGGACTGGAAAGAGATTGTTTTCGCTTACCCAGTTGCTGCTTCTGCAGCACTCGACTCGACTGTAGGGGGTCATTTAGCGACGGCTGGAGCAGCTGCTGCATCTGCATCTGCTGCAGGCTACTTACTTACTTACTACTGACGGGGGGCGCAGGCGCCGCGAATAGGCCGCGAGGCCCCTATCGCAACCCCAAGGTAAAAGAGCACAAGGATTAGCCTTGGGGGTGCGCCCAGTCCCCGCCAGTAGTCGGCAGGTCCGCAGTGGAGGCATCGGCGACCCTCATCCGGCCGGAGTCCCGGACGAAGGCGCGGAGGTCTCGGATATTGTCCGCGGTGGTCAGCTCGTCCATCCGCTGGGGGTGGCCGAGGTATTTGTGCCGCGCCTTGTTGAAGTAAGGGCAGAAGGTGACGTGATGCTCCGCGGTCTCCTCTCCTATGCCACAGAAGGGACAGGTGGGAGGGCAACCGGTTTGCAACGATATATGTCTCTGGAAGAATCCGTGGCCGGTTAGGACCATGCACATCTCCCTGAGGTCGGTTCTGTTAAGCGAAATCAGATAATCAGAGACTTTCCTGTTCAGGTTAGGCATGGCAGAGCGGCTCTGCCTGTACTCGGTGCAGCTGTTCCAGTGGAGCTGGTGCTGCTGATGGAGCCACCTGTTGATATGGCGGGTGACTTGCGACCTGGGGGTGGGTAGCCTCATCAGACGGTGGTTGCCGTCTGGGTTGCTGCCCTCCTTGGCGAGAGAGTCCTGCAGGCTAACAACCGCTCTCTGAGCCTTGCCGATCAGATCCGTGATGGCCGCCAGCAGCTGCGGGTTGAGAAGGTTGTGTCTATCTATCTATCTATCTATCTATCTATCTATCTATCTATCTATCTATCTATCTATCTATCTATCTATCTATCTATCTATCTATCTATCTATCTATCTATCTATCTATCAATCTATCTATCTATCTATCTATCTATCTATCCATCTGTCTGCCTGTCTGTCTGTGTCTGTCTGTCTGTCTGTCTGTCTGTCTGTCTGTCTGTATGTCTGTCTGTCTGTCTGTCTGTATGTCTGCCTGTCTGTCTGTCTGTCTGTATGTCTGTCTGTCTGTCTGTCTGTCTGTATGTCTGTCTGTCTGTCTGTCTGTATGTCTGCCTGTCTGTCTGTCTGTCTGTCTGTCTGTCTGCCTGTCTGTCTGTCTTTCTATCTAAAATCTTTTCTGAACAACGCAATGCAAGGCTTCAGTATTTTCTCAGAAGCAAATGGCGAGCGAGAGGTCTTCGATGTCAGTCTGAAGGGTCAAACATCTGGCCTTGGCTCTAAGATTCATTACGGCCAGACTTCCCACGTGCGCTGCCTCGCAATTTGCCTCAATCAATTTTAAGAAGAAATTCTTCACACGTGGCGAACAGACCCTCGGCCTGCCGAATGCGTGCCAGCACACAGCATCTCCGTCTGGGAGCGGAGATCGAATTTTGTACTTTGGTCATGTGACTCTGGAACTGCTTTTATTTTGTTCCAGATGCGACATGCTAACTAACTAACTATCTAACCAACTAACTAACTAACTAACTAACTAACTAACTAACTAACTAACAAACAAACAAACTAACTAACTAACTAACAAACTAACTAACTGACTAACTAACTAACTAACTAACTAACTGACTAACTAACTAACTAACTAACTAACTAACTAACTAACTAACTAACTGACTAACTAACTAACTAACTAACTAACTGACTAACTAACTGACTAACTAACTAACTAACTAACTAACTAAATAACTAACTAACTAACTAACTAACTAACTAACTAACTAACTAACTAACTGACTAACTAACTAACTAACTAACTAACTAACTAACTAACTAACTAACTAACTAACTAACTAACTGACTAACTAACTAACTAACTGACTAACTAACTAACTAAATAATTAACTAACTAACTAACTAACTAACTAACTAACTAACTAACTAACTAACTGACTAACTAACTAACTAACTAACTAACTAACTAACTAACTAACTAACTAACTAACTAACTAACTAAATAACTAACTAACTAACTAACTAACTAACTAACTAACTAACTAACTAACTAACTAACTAACTAACTGACTAACTAACTAACTAACTAACTAACTAACTAACTAACTAACTAACTAACTAACTAACTAACTAACTAACTAACTAACTAACTAACTAACTAACTAACTAACTAACTAACTAACTAACTGACTAACTAACTAACTAACTAACTAACTAACTAACTAACTAACTAACTAACTTTATCTAACTAACCGCATGAAGCTGTCTCCACGCGTTCTGCTGTCCAATTGCCATCTCGGCTGCGTTATGCAGCGGCAGTGCCGCCGAAGCCTCCCCGGCGCCCCAGCTGGTGCCGCAGCCGCCGGCAGCGGGTCTGGATCTGCCGCAGGCGAGAGCCGCCAGAAAATCTCGGCCAGAATTCGCCGCTGAATGGCTCAAAGGTGGATTCGAATCCGGAAATCGGTCTGGGTGTTGGGATGAGAAGGATTTTAGACTGTTTATATGGGACTGTTTATGACTGTTTATATGACTGTTTATGTGACTGTTTATGTAACTGTTTATATGACTGTTTATGTGACTGTTTATATGACTGTTTATGTGACTGTTTATGTGACTGTTTATGTGACTGTTTATGGGTCTGTTTATGCGACTGTTTATGTGACTGTTTATGCGACTGTTTATGTGACTGTTTATGCGACTGTTTATGTGACTGTTTATTGGTCTGTTTATGTGACTGTTTATGTGACTGTTTATGTGACTGTTTATGCGACTGTTTATGTGACTGTTTATGTGACTGTTTATGCGACTGTTTATGTGACTGTTTATTGGTCTGTTTATGTGACTGTTTATGTGACTGTTTATGTGACTGTTTATGCGACTGTTTATGTGACTGTTTATGTGACTGTTTAAGCAACTGTGTATTTTGTTCTTGAAAGTAGCTTTCAGGCCAGCCTCTAATTATTTGAAACAGCAAATGGCTGAAGCAATTTCTCCAACAAAAAAACCTGAGTAGCTATCTCAGACGGGCCATGCAATGCGGCTGAGACCAAGTAGAGCCAGTTTACATGTATTCGCACCTGAGGCCCCTTTCTCCTTTTCCTTGCCATTTAAAGACTTATCGAGACGAGCTTTCACGTTGGAAGCTGCGAGTCAGTTCCCTGGGGCTCAGCTGCTGGCCTCCATCGGTTCGGGTAATTGTCACCCACCCTCCCGGCTCCTCTCGCCAGCTGAGCCGGTCTCTGGGAATACAGTGCGCCTCTGAGTTGGGCTGGGGCAATAGCGAGTTCAAGTATGAAGGTAGAAGTAGGTAGAGAGGGAGAGAGAGAGAGAGAGGGAGAGGGATGCCGAGAGAAAATGAAACTGGGAAATCTCTGCTTTGACATTCATCCTCCCTGCTCATCCCCATCTTCTCTGCTTATTTCCATCTTTTCAGGCGGGTGGAGAGACAGGCAGAGGGGTTAGGGAGACAGGCAGAGGGTGGGGAGACAGGTAGAGGGGGTGGGGAGACAGTAGAGAGGGTGGAGAGACAGACAGAGAGGGTGGAGAGAAAGGCAGAGGGGGTGGGGAGACAGACGGAGGGGGTGGGGAGACAGGCGGAGGGGGTGGGGAGACAGGCAGAGGGGGTGGGGAGACAGGCGGAGGGGATGGGGAGACAGGCAGAGGGGGTGGGGAGACAGGCGGAGGGGGTGGGGAGACAGGCAGAGGGGTGGGGGATTAAGAGACTGGCGGTGACCAGTCAGCCTGCCCAGCTACTCACCGATCCGATCCTTGAGCTGCCCCTCGGACGGCAGGCTGGCGGCCGAGCTCGAGCCGTTGGACGAAGCCGCACTGCTGCTGCCGCCGCTGCTCCTGTGCAGAAGCCGCTTCTTCGGCGGCTGCCGCTCCTGCTGGCTGGAAGGTTCGGCCAATTTCGGAACTGTTGAATCCCTAGGCGTGGCTCTGTCGGGCGACTGCATGCTTCAAGTCTGCTTTTGCTGAAGCAAAGCCCTCTGCGACAGCTGCTGTATTTATGGATATTTTACAGCTCAGCTGCCGGAAGAATAACTGCAACTCTGCTTTCTACCTTTTAAATGACGATGGGCTCAGGTTGGCTGGGAGAATTTTGCTTTTTTAAAAAGAGGTTTGCGCCAGATTGCCGCCTCGGACAACATTATGGGCACCGCGACATTTGATGTTGCGCCCGGTACATATTCTATTTGGCGGCGCCTCTCACGTCTCATTGGCGCTTCTCATGCCCCATTGCGCATCTCATGCTACTTTGGCGCCTCTCACGTCTCATTGGCGCTTCTCATGCCCCATTACGCATCTCATGCTACATTGGCGCCTCTCACGTCTCATTGGCGCTTCTCATGCCCCATTACGTATCTCATGCTACATTGGCGCCTCTCACTTCTCATTGGCGCTTCTCATGCCCCATTACGTATCTCATGCTACATTGGCACCTCTCACGTCTCATTGGCGCTTCTCATGCCCCATTGCGCATCTTATTCTACATTTGCGCCCCTCAAACAACATTGGCGCTTTTCAGGCCACATTGGCGCCCTGACACTCAGATTGGCGCCCTGACACTCAGATTGGCGCTCTAACACTCAGATTGGCGCCCTGACACTCAGACTGGCGCCCTGACACTCAGACTGGCGCCCTGACACTCAGACTGGCGCCCTGACACTCAGACTGGCGCCCTGACACTCATATTGGCGCCCTGACACTCAGACTAGCGCCCTGACAGTCAGACTGGCGCCCTGACACTCATATTGGCGCCCTGACACTCAGACTAGCGCCCTGACAGTCAGACTGGCGCCCTGACAGTCAGACTGGCGCCCTGACAGTCCGACTGGCGCCCTGACAGTCAGACTGGCGCCCTGACAGTCCGACTGGCGCCCTGACACTCAGACTGGCGCCCTGACAGTCAGACAGGCGGCCTGACAGTCAGACTGGCACCCTGACAGTCAGACTGGCGCCCTGACACTCAGACTGGCGCCCTATCCCCTACCCGGCTTATACAGCAGAAATCTTACTACAAAATCGAGCTGAAAATGGCTAATCGCTCCTTTTCTTTAACAACAATTAAAATTCAGATCAAAGAATTTTGCACCCATTACCTTTTCAAAGAGATACAAAGGTAGACATTTTCAGGCAGTAATTTTCGTGGGATTGCACAGAGGCTTGAGCTCAAATATCTGCTGTACCAGCCCAAATTGGGTAACATAAATAGTAACATAAGTATTTTTCACGGGGGCGTTCAAAGCCAAATATCGAATTTTTCTCTGCTGTGGAAGAAAGTATATTTTCTGTAGGCGAAGAAAATTGCCAGGCCAGTCCAGGCGAACTCGGGAAAAAACAGTTTCCACTGTAAGGAATAAGTAGAAATTGTTTTTTCCTGGTTAACTCGCTCCTTTGTGACTTCTTAAGCAAAATGCTTTCGAGAATTCTACTCAAACATCGCCTTGCTAATGCAAGGTTTTATAAGGCACTGACTGACTGACTGACTGACACACCACTGACGAAAGACCTGACACACCACTGACCCAAAACCTGACACACCACTGACCCAAGAGACCTGACACACCACTGACACAAGAGACCTGACACGCCACTGACACAAGAGACCTGACACACCACTGACCCAAGAGACCTGACACACCACTGACCCAAGAGACCTGACACACCACTGACACAAGAGACCTGACGCACCACTGACACAAGAGACCTGACACGCCACTGACACAAGAGACCTGACACACCACTGACCCAAGAGACCTGACACACCACTGACACAAGAGACCTGACACACCACTGACACAAGAGACCTGACACACCACTGACCCAAAAGACCTGACACACCACTGACACAAGAGACCTGACACACCACTGACACAAGAGACCTGACACACCACTGACCCAAGAGACCTGACACACCACTTACCCAAGAGACCTGACACACCACTGACACAAGAGACCTGACACACCACTGACCCAAAAGACCTGACACACCACTGACCCAAAAGACCTGACACACCACTTACCCAAGAGACCTGACACACCACTGACACAAGAGACTTGACACACCACTGACCCAAGAGACCTGACACACCACTGACACAAGAGACCTGACACACCACTGACCCAAGAGACCCGTGAGCCGCTCACCCCGGAAAGTCACCAACCTTTCCGCCCGCCGTTTCTGCTGGCCCGCCTGAGTCGCAGCTCTGGGTGCCCCAGCCTCCTCGTCCGTCATCAGCAGCTGCATCAGCAGCCTCTCCGTGTCCATCGGCGCCGACCGACCCTCAGCGACGTCGCGGCATCTCTCGGCAAATCGGCGCTGCGCCAACGGCAGGCTGGCCCGGAGAAACGGCAGCACGAAGGGGCGCAGCGGCAGCTTCGTGGCCGACAGCAGCTCCGACCTGAACTGCTCCGTGCTGAGGCTGCCGGTCTGGGAGTGGATGCGGGTCACGTGACTAATCTGCCGCTGGCCACCCCCCCCCTCACTGTAGCTTTCAGTTATCTGCCGCTGGCCACCCCCCCCCTCACTGAAGCTTTCAGTTATCTGCCGCTGGCTACCCCCCTCACTGTAGCTTTCAGTTATCTGCCGCTGGCTACCCCCCTCACTGTAGCTTTCAGTTATCTGCCGCTGGCTACCCCCCTCACTGTAGCTTTCAGTTATCTGCCGCTGGCTACCCCCCCTCACTGTAGCTTTCAGTTATCTGCCGCTGGCTACCCCCCCTCACTGTAGCTTTCAGTTATCTGCCGCTGGCTACCCCCCCTCACTGTAGCTTTCAGTTATCTGCCGCTGGCTACCCCGCCATCACTGTAGCTTTCAGTTATCTGCCGCTGGCTACCCCGCCCTCACTGTAGCTTTCAGTTATCTGCCGCTGGCTACCCCGCCCTCACTGTAGCTTTCAGTTATCTGCCGCTGGCTACCCCCCTCACTGTAGCTTTCAGTTATCTGCCGCTGGCTACCCCCCCCTCACTGTAGCTTTCAGTTATCTGCCGCTGGCTACCCCCCCTCACTGTAGCTTTCAGTTATCTGCCGCTGGCTACCCCCCCCCTCACTGTAGCTTTCAGTTATCTGCCGCTGGCTACCCCCCCCTCACTGTAGCTTTCAGTTATCTGCCGCTGGCTACCCCGCCCTCACTGTAGCTTTCAGTTTTCTGCCGCTGGCTACCCCCCCCTCACTGTAGCTTTCAGTTATCTGCCGCTGGCTACCCCCCTCACTGTAGCTTTCAGTTATCTGCCGCTGGCTACCCCCCTCACTGTAGCTTTCAGTTATCTGCCGCTGGCCACCCCGCCCTCACTGTAGCTTTCAGTTATCTGCCGCTGGCTACCCCCCCCTCACTGTAGCTTTCAGTATCTGCCGCTGGCTACCCCCCCTCACTGTAGCTTTCAGTTATCTGCCGCTGGCCACCCCCCCTCACTGTAGCTTTCAGTTATCTGCCGCTGGCCACCCCCCCTCACTGTAGCTTTCAGTTATCTGCCGCTGGCTACCCCCCCCCCCTCACTGTAGCTTTCAGTTATCTGCCGCTGGCTACCCCCCCCCTTCACTGTAGCTTTCTGCGATCAAGCATTTCCCGAAGTGCTCACCAGCAGTCCCAGCACAATGTCCCGCACTTTCTGCTCTAACTCGGGCCCAATGTTGCTGCCGAACTGAATCAAGGTGGCCAAGAATCGCTTCAGCTTGTTCAGCTGCTTCGAGTCGGCACCGATGACGGACTCAGTCTTATATAAATCACCATTCGGAATTTCTGTCTGCGAGTATCTTGGGTGAGGTGACGCAGTCCAACGAGGCGAATTCGGCGGCGACGACTGGCTGAGGCTTGACTTCGCTGACGGGCCTGTCGAGTGTTTCTCTGAAGAAGCTGTTTGTATTTTAGATTAGATTAGATTAGATTAGATTAGGTTAGGTTAGATTATACATACAGACAGACATACAGACAGACAGACAGACAGACAGACACTAAGACAGACAGACAGACAGACAGACAGACAGACAGACAGACAGACAGACAGACAGACAGACAGACAGACACTAAGACAGACAGACAGACAGACAGACTGACAGACAGACAGACAGACAGACAGACAGACAGACAGACAGACAGACAGACAGACAGACAGACAGACAGACAGACAGACAGACAGACAGACAGACAGACAGACAGACAGACAGACAGACAGACAGACAGACAGACAGACAGACAGACAGACAGACAGACAGACAGACAGACAGACTGACAGACAGACAAATAGGTAATTAGTCACCTGAATCACCCGATGGCTCGGATTCCATGTCTAGCAGAACAAGCCAGTCAGTCTGTAAGCGCCAGCAGCTTAGATGACTTAAATGAATGAATGTATTTTTCAGCTTCTGCTGAAAGAGGAGTGAAGACAGTCCAGGAGTTGCAACTAACCAAGTGGGTTCGTCAGTTCTTAATTTGACTGTTTTTGCTCTGCTCTCTCCGTTCTCTCCTGCGTCCTGATTGGCCGGAATTCTCCAAGTGAAAAATGCGGCTCAGGGATTGAATAAAACGCAGCTGCACTTTTTGACTCGAACCATGGAGCTCTTGGATTAACCATGTGGAGTGGAAATTAACTAGAGCGGTTTCTGGGCAGTTTTAATTGAGCGATAGAGAGAGAGTGACACGGGAGAGAAGAGAGAGAAGAAAGTGACAAAGGATAAAATAGAGAGGTTAGAGCGGCTGGGGAGAGAAGAGAGAATGGCAGGGGAGAGAAGAGAGAGTGGCTGGGGAGAGAAGAGAGAATGGCAGGGGAGAGAAGAGAGAGTGGCAGGGGAGAGAAGAAAGAGTGGCTGGGGAGAGAAGAGAGAATGGCAGGGGAGAGAAGAGAGAGTGGCAGGGGAGAGAAGAGAGAATGGCAGGGAAGAGAAGAGAGAGTGGCAGGGGAGAGAAGAGAGAGTGGCAGGGGAGAGAAGAGAGAGTGACAGGGTGCGACAAGAGAGAGTGGCAGGGGAGAGAAGAGAGAGTGGCAGGGGAGAGAAGAGAGAATGGCAGGGGAGAGAAGAGAGAGTGACAGGGTGCGACAAGAGAGAGTGGCAGGGGAGAGAAGAGAGAATGGCAGGGGAGAGAAGAGAGAGTGGCAGGGGAGAGAAGAGAGAGTGACATGGGAGAGAAGAGAGAGTGACATGGGAGAGAAGAGAGAGTGACATGGGAGAGAAGAGAGAGTGGCAGGGGAGAGAAGAGAGAGTGGCAGGGGAGAGAAAAGAGAGTAACAGGGGAGAGAAAAGAGAGTGGCAGAGGGAGAGAAGAGAGAGTGGCAGGGGAGAGAAGAGAGAGTGGCAGGGGAGAGAAGAGAGAGTGGCAGGGGAGAGAAGAGAGAGTTTCAGGGGAGAGAAGAGAGAATGGCAGGGGAGAGAAGAGAGAGTGGCAGGGGAGAGAAGAGAGAGTGGCAGGGGAGAGATTAGAAATCAATGAGTGAGTGAGTGCTCAGCAACCTGGATTGCATATTTCCAGTGCTCCATGGCCCGAATAGTTCCAAGCTATACGTCCCACGAGCTATCTGGCAACTCGCTTCTCTGACAGAAGCACACAGGCCTAGCAACAGCTGTTGCGCTAGCTGCTCAAATGCTTGCATAAAATGAGCAGCTGGTTTGCGACCGTTCGTCCTCCCCAACTGCCATTAAGTTTTGCACCTGACACGTGTAGCTGCGCCAACTGCTTCAGGAAGGGCGGGTTGGGTGACAGCTGCCACTGCCGAGGGTCTGAGCTGGGACCCCGCCCTTGACCTGCCATAACCTCTGTCGGGGCCCCGGCTCTTGATTGTCCTGAAGGCAGCTTTGCTTGCCTGGATGGCGAATGGCATGGAGCACCCTCCGTGAGGGCCCAGTCCTCACTGTACACCCTCCGTGAGGGCCCAGTCCTCACTGTACACCCTCCGTGAGGGCCCAGTCCTCACTGTACACCCTCCGTGAGGGCCCAGTCCTCACTGTACACCCTCCATGAGGACCCAGTCCTCACTTTACACCCTCCATGAGGGCCCAGTCCTCACTTTACACCCTTCGTGAGGGCCCAGTCCTCACTTTACACCCTCCATGAGGGCCCAGTCCTCACTTTACACCCTCCGTGAGGGCCCAGTCCTCACTTTACACCCTCCGTGATGGCCCAGTCCTCACTTTACACCCTCTATTAGGAATGATCCCCTCCACACCCTATATTAGAATCTGATTTCTTTTACACCCTCCATTAGGACCCAATATTCGCCACACCCTCCATTAGGACTCATTCTTTGCCACACCCTCGATTAGGACTCCATCTTCGTCCACACCCTCTCCATTAAGATTCAATCTTTACCACACCCTCCATTAGGATTCAATCTTTACCACACCCTCCATTAGGACTCAATCTTTACCACACCCTCCATTAGGACTCAATCTTTACCACACCCTCCATTAGGACTCAATCTTTACCACACCCTCCATTAGGACTCAATCTTTACCACACCCTCCATTAGGATTCAATCTTTACCACACTCTCAATTAGGATACAATCTTTACCACACCCTCAATTAGGACTCAATCTTCGCCACAACCTCCATTAGGACTCCATCTTTACCACACCCTCAATTAGGACTCAATCTTTACCACACCCTCAACTAGGACTCAATCTTTACCACACCCTCCATTAAGACTCAATCTTTACCACACCCTCAATTAGGACTCAATCTTCGCCACACCCTCAATTAGGACTCAATCTTTACCACACCCTCAACTAGGACTCAATTTTCACCACACCCTCAATTAGGACTCAATCTTCGCCACACCCTCAATTAGGACTCAATCTTTACCACACCCTCAATTAGGACTCAATTTTCACCACACCCTCAATTAGGACTCAATCTTCGCCACACCCTCCCCTAGCAGCATTCAAGCAGCCCTATTAAGTGGCTCAATTTATTAAAGCCAATCTGTATTTGTTATCAGACGCAGACTTGAAGAGTTAAAAAGGCTACTACCTCATGAACCGTCTCAGTTCTAAATTTGACCGGCACAAAATTGCGTGGGAATCAGACAGAATGAGCTCATGCGAGCTGCTTTATGCTCCCAGCTAGCTATCAGTCGAATCCTAGACAGGTGCGTATTTGAGCGCACAGGTCCGCTAAACTTTGCGAACAGGCGGCTGTAGCTGACAGCAGCAGGTGATGCCTGTCTCACACAGGTCAAGTGTTTGTACTTCATATTGCTGTCTAAAGAAGATTGTTCTTGGGTTTTATGCTTTACTGCTGAAGTGCTTCGAATCCTGCTTAGAACTGTGCTTTACTGCAGTAACACCGTGATAATTGGAGACTGTGGGGTGTCATGGAAGTCAGTGGGGTGTCATAGGAGTCAGTCAGGTGTCATGGGAGAAGTGGGGTGTCATGGGAGTCAGTCGGGTGTCATGGGAGTCAGTGGGGTGTCATGGGAGAAAGTGGGGTGTCATGGAAGTCAGTCGAGTGTCATGGGAGTCAGTCGGGTGTCATTGGAGTCAGTGGGGTGTCATGGGAGACAGTGGGGTGTCATGGGAGACAGTGGGGTGTCATGGGAGACAGTGGAGTGTCATGGGAGTCAGTGGGGTGTCATGGGAGACATTGGGGTGTCATGGGAGACAGTGGAGTGTCATGGGAGTCAGTGGGGTGTCATGGGAGACAGTGGGGTGTCATGGGAGACAGTGGGGTGTCATGGGAGACAGTGGAGTGTCATGGGAGTCAGTGGGGTGTCATGGGAGACAGTGGGGTGTCATGGGAGTCAGTGAGAAGTCATGGGAGACAGTGGGGTGTCATGGGAGTCAGTGGGGTGTCATGGAAGTCAGTGGGGTGTCATGGGAGTCAGTGGGGTGTCATGGGAGTCAGTGGGGTGTCATGGGAGTCAGTGGGGTGTCATGGGAGTCAGTGGGGTGTCATGAGAGTCAGTGAGAAGTCATGGGAGACAGTGGGGTGTCATGGGAGTCAGTGGGGTGTCATGAGAGAGCACAGGTGTCTCATCTGACGTGCTGGTGTTTCAAATGACCAAAACGTATTATCTGCTTAGTTGCTTTAGCATTCCTGCACACGCCGTACTACTGCTAGATTAACTAATAAGTAGTTAGTCTAGTTCACGTTATCGAATTCCGAGAAAGAACATATTTAGGAAGTATTTCACGATGCTGCTCCGGTTAACTGTATAATTAAGCGAGTTCGCAGGTAAACATTATCTTGACGATTCCTACAGTTAATATCGGCTTCTTGTAACGGATCAAAGTAAAAAAATCCACTATGTTCCGTGTGATATCAGTTAGTACGTCTGACTCTGTTATACGCTCGTAAGTGTTAAAGCAAAAGACAAAATATTAAAAAATATCGTATATCTGAGTACTAATATAAAGCAAAAATATGAAATTCAGAAATCAATCTTGGGTTTTTCAATTCGATTGACACGGAAACTTGGAAGTAATTAATATTAGCAAGTTGTTAAATACTTATTTGCAAGCAGAAAATATAGCAATCAAGGTGAGAAATAACATTGATACGAGAGTACAGGGGTTCTAACAGTTGACTCTTAACAGTTCATTCAGTAAGTGAAAAATCATGCACCTCTAAGTTTCTTCTTATACACTTTATTTACGAGAAGATTTATTATACAACAAAACTGTTTTACTAGTTATTGTGAAACATAAAGTAGCTACATTTGGAGACGAGAGCCATGCCATAGTGAAGATAGGATGAGATTGGAAATGCTAGTCATAAGATAGATGGCGTAAAGATAAGGCAGATAGCGTAGAGATAAAGGGAGATAAGGGAGATAGCGGAGAGATAAGGGGAGATAAGGGAGATAGCGGAGAGATAAGGGGAGATAAGGGAGACAGCGGAGAGATAAGGGGAGATAAGGGAGACAGCGGAGAGATAAGGGGAGATAAGGGAGATAGCGGAGAGATAAGGGAAATAGCGGAGAGATGAGAGAGATAGCAGAGAGATTAGGGAGCTTCCATTGTTCACTGGTTAATATTATAGCACTTTAGATTAGAATGCCCACCCGGCCTCAGACAAATAAGAGCGTAATAAATAATTAAAAATAATTAATTAGCTTCCTATTTCGCCTCTCCGCGCGCCTGTCGCAGCTGATAAGTGAAGGTTTCTATGGTTACGGTTTTCGGCGTCCCCGGCCGGTCGGCGGCTTCCCACAGGCGCCTGTCGTACTGCAGCGGCTCTGGCGACGCTGCCGACCCTCCTTCAAATTTGGCGACGGCGCCGCTACCGCCGCCATCATCCTGGTCTCCACCGGCCATCGGCGAGACGGCAGCTCTTCGCGGCTTTTTGTGACGCTTCCGCCGCGGCGGCTGCTGGGCGCCGTCATCGCCGCCGCCACCGCCGCTGTCATCCCCATCGCCTTCGCCGAGTCCGCGGCGCTGCAGACGGTGCCGCTCCCGCTGCGGCGGCGGCGTTGTCGGCACGGGCAGCTGCTGCGACTTGTCCTTCTCGCCGCCTCCGTTGTCGTATTCGTAGTGCTCACGACGAGCTGACGGCAGCTGCTTGTCCTGATGGGTTCGAAATTCGGTTTGGGGAGAAATGCGGATTTTATCTGACTAAATAGAGACTAGATCTAAGTCTTAACCTAAGCCATAGGCTAGGACCGGCTTTTGAACCTAGAGACTATTGAGACTAGAGACAATGAGACTCGAGACTATGAGAGTAGAGACCATGAGATTATGAGACTGAGACTATGAGACTATGAGACTATGAGACTATGAGACTGAGACTTGAGACTATGAGACAATGAGACTATGAGACTATGAGACTAGAGACAATGAGACTTCAGACTTCAGACTATGAGACTATGAGACAATGAGACAATGAGACTATGGAAAGGAGACAATGAGACTATGAGACTATGGACTGGAGACAATGAGACTATGAGACTATGGACAGGAGACAATGAGACTATGAGACTATGGACAGGAGACAATGAGACTATGAGACTATGGACAGGAGACAATGAGACTATGAGACTATGGACAGGAGACAATGAGACTATGAGGCTATGGACAGGAGACAATGAGACTATGAAACTATGGACAGGAGACAATGAGACTATGAGACTATGGACAGGAGACAATGAGACTATGAAACTATGGACAGGAGACAATGAGACTATGAGACTATGGACAGGAGACAATGAGACTATGAAACTATGGACAGGTGACAATGAGACTATGAGACTATGGACTGGAGACAATGAGACTATGAGACTATGCACAGGAGACAATGAGACTATAAGACTATGGACAGGAGACAATGAGACAATGAGACTATGGACTGGAGACAATGAGACTATGAAACTATGAGACTTTGAGACTATGAGACTATGAGACTATGAGACAATGAGACTATGAGACTATGAGACTATGAGACTATGAGACTATGAGACTATGAGACTATGAGACTATGAGACTATGAGACTGAGACTTGAGACTATAAGTATGAGACTAGAGACCATTAGAGACAAGTAGCCGGATCCAGACTAAACAGACAGTTTAATCTGCACCGCAGGTGCTCACAGTCTCAGAGAGCAAATCGGCAGTGGACATGGAGGTGCCGGTCTCATGAACTCCGCCGCCAGCTTTCACATCCGCAACAACCGAGTCGGTGCTGGTCGAGCAGCAGTTGGTGCACTTAAACAGCAGTATTAGCAGTACCAGGAACGCGACTATTAATATAATCAGGGGCACCAGGAGGGCTATCAGCAGTGTGCTGGCTCCTGCGTCGGCAAATGCCCCGGATGTGGTGGTCGTTTCACTTGGCGAAATTGTATCATAGTCTGCGGGTTGCGTTCGATGCTTGAATATTAAGCGGGGGATGGGGTGAGCGGAGGATGGGGTGAGCGGAGGATGGGGTGAGCGGAGGATGGGGTGAGCGGAGGATGGGGTGAGCGGAGGATGGGGTGAGCGGAGGATGGGGTGAGCGGAGGATGGGGTGAGCGGAGGATGGGGTGAGCGGAGGATGGGGTGAGCGGAGGATGGGGTGAGCGGAGGATGGGGTGAGCGGAGGATGGGGTGAGCGGAGGATGGGGTGAGCGGAGGATGGGGTGAGCGGAGGATGGGGTGAGCGGAGGATGGGGTGAGCGGAGGATGGGGTGAGCGGAGGATGGGGTGAGCGGAGGATGGGGTGAGCGGAGGATGGGGTGAGCGGAGGATGGGGTGAGCGGAGGATGGGGTGAGCGGAGGATGGGGTGAGCGGAGGATGGGGTGAGCGGAGGATGGGGTGAGCGGAGGATGGGGTGAGCGGAGGATGGGGTGAGCGGAGGATGGGGTGAGCGGAGGATGGGGTGAGCGGAGGATGGGGTGAGCGGAGGATGGGGTGAGCGGAGGATGGGGTGAGCGGAGGATGGGGTGAGCGGAGGATGGGGTGAGCGGAGGATGGGGTGAGCGGAAGATAAGGTGAGCGGAAGATAAGGTGAGCGGAGGATGGGGTGAGCGGAGGATGGGGTGAGCGGAGAGAGCGGAGAGAGCGGAGGGAGCGGAGGGAGCGGAGGGAGCGGAGGGAGCGGAGGGAGCGGAGGGAGCGGAGGGAGCGGAGGGAGCGGAGGGAGCGGAGGAGCGGAGGGAGCGGAGGGAGCGGAAGGGAGCGGAGGGAGCGGAGGGAGCGGAGGGAGCGGAGG
>NIVC01002258.1:17500-67500 GCA_002269645.1 Macrostomum lignano | reverse complement strand
AGGGTGAGAACTCAGGACACAGCCAGTCAGGGTGAGAACTCAGGACACAGTCAGGGTGAGAACTCAGGACACAGTCAGTCAGGGTGAGAACTCAGGACACAGTCAGGGTGAGAACTCAGGACACAGCCAAGGTGAGAACTCAGGACACAGTCAGGATGAGAACTCAGGACACAGTCAGGATGAGAACTCAGGACACAGTCAGGATGAGAACTCAGGACACAGTCAGGGTGAGAACTCAGGACACAGTCAGAGTGAGAACTCAGGACACAGTCAGGGTGACTCAGGACACAGTCAGGGTGAGAACTCAGGACACAGTCAGTCAGGGTGAGAACTCAGGACACAGTCAGGGTGAGAACTCAGGACACAGCCAAGGTGAGAACTCAGGACACAGTCAGGATGAGAACTCAGGACACAGTCAGGATGAGAACTCAGGACACAGTCAGGATGAGAACTCAGGACACAGTCAGGATGAGAACTCAGGACACAGTCAGGGTGAGAACTCAGGACACAGTCAGGGTGAGAACTCAGGACACAGTCAGTCAGGGTGAGAACTCAGGACACAGTCAGGGTGAGAACTCAGGACACAGTTCCAACTTACCTGTCGCACGAACTGTGTCTGGCTGGTGCAGCCTTTGACACCATAGTCGATGAGCAGAGCAGCTCCGCTAAGTGCCAGTGTCCAGCTGCCGCCGCCGCTGTAGCTGCCACCGCTGCCAAGGGCCTGGTAAATTGTCTCGCCAAAGAATGTCAGGCTGTTGGTTGTGCAGCCTGAAGTGTTTTTGATTTGAGATGGTGAGGGCGAGGCGGAGAGCCGGCAACGAGAATAGAGGATCAGAGGAGAGGCAGACGGTCAGAGAGAGGTGCCAAAAGTGACAAAAAGTCGAAAGAAAGAAGTAGATCAGAGACCTACAGAGTAGATCAGATAGTTGAGAGTAAATCAATGAGGGAGAGACTAGATCAGTGAGGGAGAGACTAGATCAGAGAGGTAAATAGTATATCAGAGAGGTAAATAATAGATCAGAGAGGAAGAGAGTAGATCAGAGAGAAAGAGAGTAGATCAGAGAGAAAGAGAGTAGATCAGAGAGAAAGAGAGTAGATCAGAGAGAAAGAGAGTAGATCAGAGAGAAAGAGAGTAGATCAGAGAGAAAGAGAGTAGATCAGAGAGGAAGAGAGTAGATCAGAGAGGAAGAGAGTAGATCAGAGAGGAAGAGAGTAGATCAGAGAGGAGGAGAGTAGATCAGAGAGAAAGAGAGTAGATCAGAGAGAAAGAGAGTAGATCAGAGAGGAAGAGAGTAGATCAGAGAGAAAGAGAGTAGATCAGAGAGGAAAGAGTAGACCAGAGAGGAAGAGAGTAGATCAGAGAAGAAGAGAGACAATAGAAACATTCTGTCTCACTAGTTGACGCAGTGGTTGCAGCGCCGCCAGTTGAGCTGCTGCTGTTTGAGTTGAGGCTGGTCAGCAGAGCTGTGGCAACTTTGGTTGCCTCCACAGACGAGGCGCTGATCGTCAACAGCCTGGCGAGTGCGGCGTTTGAGAAGTCGGAGAACTTCAGGCCGAGCGAGCTGAGCTGCGTGCTGATCTCGTTGAGCAGCCTGAGCATGTCCGCTGTGTAGCTGTTCAGACTGTTCAGGTAGCTGCTGGTTGTGGCGTTTCTGGGCGTGCACTGGCATAGGGAGTTCGACCCGCTCACCAGAGTGGCGTCAGATGGTTCCGGGAGGTCTCCCAGAGCAGCCAGGAGAAGCAGCGCCCACACTGCTGTTGAGAAGAAAGCATTTTAGAAGGTTCTTCGTTTTTGGTCACTCTACTCAGTTTTTCCGTCACTCTACTCTGTTCATCTGTCACTCTACTCTGTTCATCTGTCACTCTACTCTGTTCATCTGTCACTCTACTCTGTTCATCTATCATCTACTCTGTTCATCTGTCACTCTACTCTGTTCATCTGTCACTCTACTCTGTTCATCTGTCACTCTACTCTGTTCATCTGCCACTCTACTCTGTTCATCTATCACTCTACTCTGTTCATCTATCATCTACTCTGTTGATCTATCATCTACTCTGTTTATCTATCACTACTCTGTTCATCTATCACTCTACTCTGTTCATCTGTCACTCTACTCTGTTCATCTGTCACTCTACTCTGTTCATCTGTCACTCTACTCTGTTCATCTGTCACTCTACTCTGTTCATCTGTCACTCTACTCTGTTCATCTGTCACTCTACTCTGTTCATCTGTCACTCTACTCTGTTCATCTGCCACTCTACTCTGTTCATCTATCACTCTACTCTGTTCATCTATCATCTACTCTGTTTATCTATCACTACTCTGTTCATCTATCACTCTACTCTGTTCATCTGTCACTCTACTCTGTTCATCTGTCACTCTACTCTGTTCATGTCACTCTACTCTGTTCATCTGCCACTCTACTCTGTTCATCTATCATCTACTCTGTTCATCTGTCACTCTACTCTGTTCATCTGTCACTCTACTCTGTTCATCTGTCACTCTACTCTGTTCATCTGTCACTCTACTCTGTTCATCTGTCACTCTACTCTGTTCATCTGTCACTCTACTCTGTTCATCTATCACTCTACTCTGTTCATCTATCACTCTACTCTGTTCATCTATCACTCTACTCTGTTCATCTATCATCTACTCTGTTTATCTATCACTCTACTCTGTTCATCTATCATCTACTCTGTTCATCTATCATCTACTCTGTTCATCTATCATCTACTCTGTTTATCTATCATCTACTCTGTTTATCTATCATCTACTCTGTTTATCTATCATCTACTCTGTTTATCTATCATCTACTCTGTTTATCTATCATCTACTCTGTTTATCTATCATCTACTCTGTTTATCTATCATCTACTCTGTTTATCTATCATCTACTCTGTTTATCTATCATCTACTCTGTTTATCTATCACTCTACTCTGTTTATCTATCATCTACTCTGTTTATCTATCATCTACTCTGTTTATCTATCATCTACTCTGTTTATCTATCACTCTACTCTGTTTATCTATCATCTACTCTGTTTATCTATCATCTACTCTGTTTATCTATCATCTACTCTGTTCATCTATCACTCTACTCTGTTTATCTATCACTACTCTGTTTATCTATCATCTACTCTGTTTATCTATCATCTACTCTGTTTATCTATCATCTACTCTGTTCATCTATCATCTACTCTGTTTATCTATCACTCTACTCTGTTTATCTATCATCTACTCTGTTTATCTATCATCTACTCTGTTTATCTATCATCTACTCTGTTCATCTATCACTCTACTCTGTTCATCTATCATCTACTCTGTTTATCTATCACTCTACTCTGTTTATCTATCATCTACTCTGTTCATCTATCACTACTCTGTTCATCTATCACTCTACTCTGTTCATCTGTAACTTTATTTAGTTAACGTGTCCTTCAATCGCGTAAAAAAAACATTGAAATTTCTTTTCAGCATTACGAATTTCAGAATTCCAAAGAACCCGTCAGTGAGGTCCGCAGCTGTCTTACCTAATCTCGGAGCCATTAGAAGCCACGCCTTGAAACCAATAGCAGGCTCTCTTTGTCTCTGGCTTACCAAGCCCGACTTGCTCTGCTCGCAGCAGTAATGCGCCTTTGAATGCTCCCTTTTTATGCGGCGCACACCAGAGGCTTAAATGTGTTTATTTTGACACAGGACTTGGCTTCAGGCTGCATAGCGCTTTAAGGGGGCCGGCAAGGTGAACTCAGAGAAGCTACTGACGCAATTTTACTCAACCCTCACTGCCGTCCATTCTCTCTCTCTCTCTCTCTCTCTCTCTCTCTCTCTCTCTCTCTCTCTCTCTCTCTCTCTCTCTCTGCTCGCTTCATTCCATCGGGGTTTTTTCGAAGAACCCACCCTGCAAGTCGCCTTGGATACTGAGCAAACCGTCTTCTACAATGTCTCGCTGCTCTCTCCTTTCACTACGGTGCTCTCGTGCTTGCGTACCCCTCAACCGCCCCCCCCCAAGCACAATGCCTTTTTTTAAGATCTTGCGCACCGGCCTCTGGCGAAAGCTGCTCAAACTGCAAATTGCTTTGGAGCTGAAAATACTGGGCGGGTGGCCAGTGGTCGCACTGTGATGGGGCGGGGTGGCGGTGGAGACTGCAAGGGGGGGTGTTGGCACGATTCTCTTAGAAACTCCGAATTCTTTAGTGGAGGCTGGCACTGAGGCGAGTCAGGCTCTCTCCCTGTGTTGTGCCGTTTCAATACTCGCCTTCATTTTCTCCATTATTTTTGTGCCTCCACCCTTCATTCAGGTGGTTTTTTAAAACTATGTTCTGTGGTCTATTTTTGGACATCTTCGAAACAGAGTTTATAGTGAAGTTTAATGATTCTCCCCACTCATCTCATCTCTTCTTATCTCCACGCTGCTATCTCTTTCTGTCTGATTTCTCACCTCTGAGCTCCCCACTCACTTTCACGCTTACCTACAATCTCACCTTCACTCTCTACTCCCCTCTCACCTCCCTCTCACCTCCCTCTCACCTCCACTCTCACCTTCACTCTCTTCTTCACTTTCACCCCCCTCCCACCTTCACCCTCTTCTTCACTCTCACCTTCACTCTCTTCTTCACTCTCTTCTTCACTCTCCCCTTCACTCTCACCTTTACTCTCACCTCCACTCTCACCTCCCTCCCACCTTCACTCTCTTCTTCACTCTCACCTTCACTCTCTTCTTCACTCTCTTCTTCACTCTCCCCTTCACTCTCACCTTTACTCTCACCTCCACTCTCACCTCCCTCCCACCTTCACTCTCTTCTTCACTCTCACCTTCACTCTCTTCTTCACTCTCACCTTCACTCTCACCTTCACTCTCACCTTTACTCTCACCTCCACTCTCACCTCCACTCTCACCTCCCCTCTCATTTTCACGCTTACCTCCCCTCTCACCTCCACTCTCACCTCCACTCTCACCTCCACTCTCACCTCCACTCTCACCTCCACTCTCACCTCCACTCTCACCTCCAATCACACCTCCACCCTCACCTCCCCTCTCATTTTCACGCTTACCTCCCCTCTCACATCCACTCCTACTTTCCCTCTCAGCCCCCCTCTCACTTCCCTCTCTTCTCTCCTCTCTGCTCTCTCCCCTCGTATCTGTCTATCATTTTTTATAAATTGTCCACTCCACTCCCTGTACCTGCTTATAAGAGCCAGGGACTCCTAAAAGTAGCATCACTATCTCTAGAAGTCCCTGATAAGAACCTTGCCAAAAATTCATTTCCACAATTCATAAATTCTGAATTCCAATTTAAAAACTAACGACAGCTTTACCATGCACGCCAGCACATTCCCAAGCCCCTTCACTTTATTTTGGCGCTGTCAATTTACCATTGCCCGAATTCTTCCAAATAAGGCAACTGCTGATCCTGTTTAAATACTATTATTAATAAAAAAATTATTCAGCCCAAAGCAGCAGATGGCAAACAGAAACGCACCCAGTAAAATGCATGCACTAAGGTAAACTCGACAACAAAGGAGTGGGGAGGGAGGTTCTTTAATTATGCCAGTTGCAGAACTTGCCGCAGCAGCTGAGTTGACAGACAAGCACGGTGGCGCGGCCCTTGTGCAAACTCTGACAACTCCTCTTTGAGGCAGTGTTTTTTGCTAAATCACGCATATTATCACTTTATCATGTGTCTTTCCGGTTGTCATGGCGTGTCCATTTTGGTCTATTGTTAGTCTGTGAAAATATTATAATGGCTAAAATGTGATCCTTAATTATATAGGAAAATTAAAAATTCTCTAAATTCTCAAACCCTCACACAGCGCGCGATAATTGAGTACAAGAAAACCAATTCTTAAATCTTCGAGTTTCCAAAATTGCAAAACTCGAAACCTAAACAAAAGCTCATAATTTCAAAAACAGGACACAAGCAGAACCTCAACCTGAACCTCAAAATCCAAACCTCAAAATCCAAACCTCAAAATCCAAACCTCAAAATTAAAAACCCAACCTCAAAATCTAAACACAAACCTCGAAACCAAAACCTCAAAACCCGAACCTCAAAACCCAAACCACAAAACCCAGACTCCAAAACCTAAACCTCAAAACCCAAACCTCAAAACCCGAACCTCAAAACCCAAACCTCAAAACCCAAACCTCAAAACCCAAACCTCAAAACCCAAACCTCAAAACCCAAACCTCAAAACCCAACCCTCAAAACCCAAACCTCAAAACCCAAACCTCAAAACTCGAACCTCAAAACCCGAACCTCAGAACCCTAACCTCAAAACCAAAACCTCAAAACCCAAACCTCAAAACCCAAACCTCGAAACCCAAATCTCAAAACCCGAACCTCAGAACCCAAACCTCGAAACCCAAATCTCAAAACTCAAACCTCAAAACCCGAACCTCAGAACCCTAACCTCAAGACCCAAACCCCAAACCCAAGCCTCAAAACCCGAACCTCAGAACCCAAACCTCAAGACCCAAACCCCAAAACCCAAACCTCAAGACCCAAACCCCAAACCCCAAACCTCAAAACCCAAACCTCAAAACCCAAACCTCAAAACCCAAACCTCAAAACCTAAACCTCAAAACCCAAACCTCAAAACCCAAACCTCAAAACCCAAGCCTCAAAACCCAAACCTCAAAACTCAAATCTCAAAACCCAAACCTCAAAACCCAAATCTCAAAACCCAAACCTCAAAACCCAAATCTCAAAACCCAAACCTCAAAACCCAAACCTCAAAACCCAAACCTCAAAACCCAAACCTCAAAACCCAAACCTCAAAACTCAAACCTCAAAACCCAAACCACAAAACCCAAACCTCAAAACCCAAACCTCAAAACCCAAACCTCAAAACTCAAATCTCAAAACCCAAACCTAAAAACTCAAATCTCAAAACCCAAACCTCAAAACCCAAACCACAAAACCCAAACCTCAAAACCCAAACCTCAAAACCCAAACCTCAAAACCCAAACCTCAAAACCCAAACCTCAAAACCCAAATCTCAAAACCCAAACCTCAAAACCCAAACCTCAAAACCCAAACCTCAAAACCCAGACTCCAAAACCTAAACCTCAAAACCCAAACCTCAAAACCCAAACCTCAAAACCCAAGCCTCAAAACCCAAACCTCAAAACCCAAACCCCAAAACCCAAATCCCAAAACCCAAATCTCAAAACCCAAGCCTCAAAACCCCAAACCCCAAACCCCAAAACCCAAACCTCAAAACCCAAACCTCAAAACTCAAACGTCAAAACCCTAACCTCAAAAACTTGCACCCGAGAGCCTTGAAATAGGAAAATCAAAAGCATAAACACCCAAGTCCGTTCAGCCTCACCTGCAGATGCAGTTGCCACCATATCAAGCAGCAATATACTCAGTCAATTCGAACCGGCTTGGAAAATCACTGTTGAAGTCCTCGCACTTTTGCTCATTTCAAGATCCCAGCCGACTCAAACTTTATACATAAGGAATCGAATTCTCAAGCCCTCGGAAGTCACATGCTCACAGAATTATTGTGAAATTGACTTTTTTGCAGGACCAATTTCCTGTCAAAGTGCTTCAAACTGCCGAGCTTTCTAAGCCGATTCGATGCTCAGTTTCTGCGACGAGAGTGAAAAAAGCGGATCCGGGAAAGGCTCTAAGAGTCGTCTTCTTGTGTGAGCAAATGTCTGAAGCATGAAGTTTTCCCTCCATGGTAGGGGGGGGGGGTGGCGGCTGTGTTTGCTGTGAGCAGAGGGCTCAGGGCGAGCAGAGTAAGGGGAGAAGCAGTCAGAGTTTGGTGCTTCCTGTGTGTGGCCCGACTTCCTCTCTCGTCCTCCAGTCTGGCTACTCCCGCCTATTTTTAGTTGCCATGACGACCGTGTGACGAGACCATATAGGAGAAGCGAGCAAGCCCTGGGGAAGCGGAGAGGTGGCTGCTTGGTGAGAAATTGGAGGCAGAAGAATTTCGGCAATATATCAAGCAGCCTTATTGGCCTGCTGTCTTGCATTGAGCCAATGAGTCTATTGGGATGCATCCTCACTCTCTCCCTCTTACTCCCTCCCTCTCTCACTCCTCCAGCCAGGTGTGAACGGTAGTTGATAAACCCTGTCATAGCCTGTGAATCCCAACAATATAAAATTTTTTTAACTTTGCCAGAAATACAGAAGCAGATATTTTTGAGGGCGAGAGCAAGTTGCTGCTGCAATACAGAGGTGAAAAGTCTGGGAGACGCCAGAAAGCTAAAAGCATTTTTAATGCTTCATTTCATGATGCTGTACTACAGGGGAACTGACAGACACTTTGGACCCCAACTCAAAAGCTATCCATAAATAAATACATGTACTTTGCTAATCATTTAGCTAACCTCTCTTTGACTCACCCGCTCTCTCCCCTGTCCCTCTCTCTGTCACCCACTCTCTCCCCCTGTCCCTCTCTCTCTGTCACCCGCTCTCTCCCCCTGTTCCTCTCTGTCTGTCACCCGCTCTCTCCCCTGTCCCTCTCTCTGTCACCCGCTCTCTCCCCCTGTCCCTCTCTGTCACCCGCTCTCTCCCCTGTCCCTCTCTCTGTCACCCGCTCTCTCCCCTGTCCCTCTCTCTGTCACCCGCTCTCTCCCCCTGTCCCTCTCTGTCACCCGCTCTCTCCCCCTGTCCCTCTCTCTGTCACCCGCTCTCTCCCCCTGTCCCTCTCTCTGTCACCCGCTCTCTCCCCTGTCCCTCTCTCTGTCACCCGCTCTCTCCCCTGTCCCTCTCTCTGTCACCCGCTCTCTCCCCTGTCCCTCTCTCTGTCACCCGCTCTCTCCCCTGTCCCTCTCTCTGTCACCCGCTCTCTTCCCTGTCCCTCTCTCTGTCACCCGCTCTCTCCCCTGTCCCTCTCTCTGTCACCCGCTCTCTCCCCTGTCCCTCTCTCTGTCACCCGCTCTCTCCCCTGTCCCTCTCTCTGTCACCCGCTCTCTCCCCTGTCCCTCTCTCTGTCACCCGCTCTCTCCCCTGTCCCTCTCTCTGTCACCCGCTCTCTCCCCTGTCCCTCTCTGTCTGTCACCCGCTCTCTCCCCTGTCCCTCTCTGTCTGTCACCCGCTCTCTCCCCTGTCCCTCACTCTGTCACCCGCTCTCTCCCCTGTCCCTCTCTCTGTCTTCCCTTCCTGACTGTCTGTCTCACTATAGCCTACTGCAAATATAGACATAAAGTTGTACAACTTTCTAACATTTAAAGTTGTAAGTAACATTTGCCAGCAGTTAAAAGAGACAGACCCCTTAGCTACCCGAAGGGGACCTCTGTTTTTACAAAAATTGCTAATAATAGTGCGTTTTCTCACCTGTCTCAGGCTCTCGGTTACTAATGCAGCCCATGCTAGAAAATGAGCACTTCTCCAGCCTTGGTGGAGCGAGGCTGCAGCCTGGCTGCCACTCACTAATGAGTCAAATTTTAATGGCACCGCTGGAGTGCTTTCAACCAAATTGTGAGTTCCAGTACTGTCGGAAGCTGCTGATGGCTTCATCTATGGTGTGGTGTCGTTTGTAAACTGCTAAATTTGTCAAATTAATTGCGTGTTCCACTAGGAGCATTTATATCCTGACAGTTTACACTAGATGGGGTATTTCTACCCTGACAGTTTACACTAGATGGGGTATTTCTACCCTGACAATTTACACTAGATGATGTATTTATACCCTGACAATTTACACTAGACGGGGTATTAATACCCTGACAGTTTACACTAGATGGGGTATTTCTACCCTGACAGTTTACACTAGATGGGGTATTTCTACCCTGACAATTTACACTAGATGATGTATTTATACCCTGACAATTTACACTAGACGGGGTATTAATACCCTGACAGTTTACACTAGATGGGGTATTTCTACCCTGACAGTTTACACTAGATGGGGTATTTCTACCCTGACAGTTTACACTAGATGGGGTATTTCTACCCTGACAGTTTACACTAGATGGGGTATTTCTACCCTGACAATTTACACTAGATGGGGTATTTATACCCTGGCAGTCTACTCAGAAAAGGGTATTGTAAGCAGAATTTATTCATAAAAGGGTATTTCTACCACCGGAAATTTACTGGATTAGTTCACAGATTTGAAGTCCATCCAGCTATCAAAATATTTTGGGAACAGATTCTTTCAGCAAACACTAGGAAATTGCACTGCTTTGACAAAAGCAACTCAGGAAGGAAAATTCTTCTCACGGCCGCCCCTGGCAACCTCATATTGGTTGACAAACTGCTCAACATGCTTGCTCAGTGTCTCACTACTGAGTCGGCACTGAGTACGACAACTCTCTCAGGGGGGACGTCCGGCGTCTGTTTGCAAGCCAAACAAAAGCTGCGTGCGTGAAGGGGGGGGCGTTTCTGATACCAACTGCCAACACTTTGATATACATGCGTAGGCGAAGTGAGTTTAATGCATTTTTTAGGAAGTATGCTTCAATCTGTGCTACTTGTAGTACAATAAATATTTTTTCGACTCCTAAAACTCCGTAATTTTTTTAGTCACATTAAAATACTCTATTTGGCGCACCTCAGTTCTATTGAAATCTAGCTGGCGCCTTTGCGCTCTAGTTGGCGCCTCTAGGATCTAGTTGGCGCCTCTAAAATCTAGTTGGCGCCTTTGCGCTCTAGTTGGCGCCTCTAGGATCTAGTTGGCGTCTCTAAAATCTAGTTGGCGTATCTTAAATCTAGTTGGCGCCTCTAAAATCTAGCTGGCGCATCTTAAATCTAGTTGGCGCCTCTCTAGGATCCAGTTGGCGTCTCTCTAGGATCTAACTTGCGCCTCTAAGATCTAGTTGGCGCCTTTGAGATCTAGTTGGCGCCTTTGGGATCTAGTTGGATGCCCTTGAATTTCGAAATGGTCAAATTAAAAAGCATTTCGGGCAAAAACGAATCCTATTTAATTGGGATCAGTAATCACAGCATTCTAATCTGGCCACAGCAACGGTAGCATACGGTTGAGCACGGTTGAGCACTTCCCTGACGGCCAGTCCACCCCGAGTTGCGGAGGCTGTTCCGGATTTCCGGTCTGATGGTTTTTCGAGTTTGCTCGATCGATTAGTCTGATATTCAATATTTCGATCTCAGCCTCTGGTGAGTAACTATTGATGTCCCTATAGCCACTCTAGTAAAGCATGAGCGAGTAATACAAGTTATGGTACCCAGTATTTGTAGAGCCTTTGCGTTTGCAGTTTTACTTCACTGGCGAAATGTGAAAGATTGCAATTTATGTCTCTTCTCCCTTCCTCCCTCTCCTGTCCTCTCATATGCTCTCCTCTCCTCTGCTCTCCTCTCCTCTGCTCTCCTCTCCTCTCCTCTCCTCTCCTCTCCTCTCCTCTCCTCTCCTCTCCCCTCCTCTCCCCTCCTCTCCTCTCCCCTCCTCTCCTCTCCCCTCCTCTCCTCTCCTCTCCCCTCCTCTCCCCTCCTCTCCTCTTCTCTCCTCTCCTCTCCTCTCCTCTCCTCTCCTCTCATCTCCTCTCCTCTCCTCTCCTCTCCTCTCCTCTCCTTTCCTCTCCCCTCCTTTCCTTTCCTCTTCTCTCCTCTCCTCTCCTCTCCTTTCCTTTCCTCTTCTCTCCTCTCCTCTCCTCTCCTCTCCTCTCCTCTCCTCTCCTCTCCTCTCCTCTCCTCTCCTCTCCTCTCCTTTCCTTTCCTCTTCTCTCCTCTCCTCTCCTCTCCTCTCCTCTCCTCTCCTCTCCTTTCCTTTCCTCTTCTCTCCTCTCCTCTCCTCTCCTCTCCTTTCCTCTTCTCTCCTCTCCTTTTCTCTCCTTTTGAACGCTCCACCTTTTAAGTTAAGCGGGCAATGTAAAAGAAGCAGAGATCGGAGTCTGTAAACTTATTGCAAATCTGATTATCAATATCGTTGTTTGCAAATATTTTAATTTTTATTAAGCCGCGACAGACAGACGAATGAGAAAATTAAGAAGAAATTGCATTTCTACAGAGCAGAGTAAGGGATAGGAAGAAAATAAAAGTGTCAGTAACTAAGGCTTCTGAACCGCCATCAGAGTGCTGCGTTGATTTACAGTTTATAGATTATGAGGTGCAGAGCGCTAGCTTAAGGTTAAGCACTACAGAAATTTATCCAAACCCTTTGTACATTCTAATATAGATATTGTACCTTAGGCGCGTAGGCCTTTCAAAATTTCACAAAATCTCCTCTCCCCACTCTCCCCTGTTTCCTCTCCACTCTACCCTCTCTCCTCTCTTCTCCTCTATTCCCTCTCCTCGCCTCCCCCCTCTGGTCCGCAGCCATGAGCCACTCAGATACAACATTTTGCTGACCCTGCTCAAATAAAAAGCAGAAAAAAAGCTGCAATTAAAACTAATCTACCATATAATATGAAGCAATTAAATTAATTAGTAAACAACAACTAAAAGGTTTGAAAAAGCTAGTTTGATTTATACAGGTAGCATAAATAAATAATTAACTAAACTACCTTGAGTAGCACAGTTCAAACCTAGGAACTAAGTTATATGCCACAGTAACCTATTATTTATAATAGATAGTTATCCAAATTCGAATTCGAGGTCATAAAAAGCAGTTTATAGCAGAGAATCTGTACACACGTTATTCTACACGAACACAAGATAAAAAAGACGAGCAACAAAAGCAAAAGAGTTTCCAATTTTTGTCTCTATAGAATTCAAATCGCGCTAGAGCTTCTGAACACGATGCAAGCCGTCGGGGGGTCTGCAGTGCGCTGTCTATGAGAATCTGCTGGGTGCTTGAGAGTGTTGCTGCTGCTGCTGCTGCTGCTGCTGCTGCTGCATCGCGGCGGCCCACTGAACTGGCGGCAGCTGTGGCAGAGGCAGCGGCAGCAAAGGGTGAAAGGGAAACGAACTTGCTGAGGGCAGCTGCGGCAGAGGCGGCGGCAGCGGGAAGCAGCTGGCGGCTGCTGCTGCGGCCTGTCTTTGAAGAGCGAAGAGGCTTTGCAGATGCTGCTGTTGCTGCTGCTGCTGCTGCTGCTGGTGATGATGCAGCTGAAGATGCTGGAACATCGGCGATGTTGGTTGGTGCTGCTGTTGTTTAACTGGGGTCAGAATTTGACTCTGTTGCTGCGGCTGCGGCTGCGGTGGCATCGGCGCTGACGGCTGCGAAGGTAGCTTCTTCTGCCTCGAGCTGCCCTGCTTTCGTGTCGACGAACTGGGAGTTACGGCGGCGGCAGCGGCAGCGGCGGCAGCGGCAGCGGCGGCAGTGGAAGACTGAGCCAGCTCGTCGATGCAACGAAAATTGATTTTTTTATCAGCTTTTATCAGCTTGCTGCCGTTCACCTGCTGTTGCTGCTGGGGCGTTGAGGTGAACATCAGGGCGGCAGACGAGGCCGCTGACGTCGGCTGAAGGGCGGCAGATCCGGAGGCTGCTCCCGGCTGCAACTGATGATGATTTTTGGCGTCGCCGTTGCTGCACAGCTCGCCGGAAGTGTCCAGCTGCTGATTCTGGGTGGGCAGCTCGGCTGGAAAATAAAAACGATGTGATAAAAGATTCGAGCCTGTGAAAAATTCGAGCCTGTGAAAGATTCGAGTCTGTAAAAGAGTCGAGCTTGTGAAAGAGTCGAGCTTGTGAAAGATTCGAGCTTGTGAAAGATTCGAGTCTGTGAAAGATTCGAGCCTGTGAAATATTTGAGCCTGTGAAATATTCGAGCCTGTGAAAGATTCGAGTCTGTGAAATATTCGAGCCTGTGAAAGAGTCGAGCTTGTGAAAGATTCGAGCTTGTGAAAGAGTCGAGCTTGTGAAAGATTCGAGCTTGTGAAAGATTCGAGCTTGTGAAAGATTCGAGCTTGTGAAAGATTCGAGCTTGTGAAAGATTCGAGCTTGTGAAAGAGTCGAGCTTGTGAAAGAGTCGAGCTTGTGAAAGATTCGAGCTTGTGAAAGATTCGAGTCTGTGAAAGATTCGAGCCTGTGAAATATTTGAGCCTGTGAAATATTCGAGCCTGTGAAAGATTCGAGTCTGTGAAATATTCGAGCCTGTAAAAGATTCGAGCCTGTGAAATATTCGAGCCTGTGAAAGAGTCGAGCTTGTGAAAGATTCGAGCTTGTGAAAGATTCGAGCTTGTGAAAGATTCGAGCTTGTGAAAGATTCGAGCTTGTGAAAGATTCGAGCTTGTGAAAGATTCGAGCTTGTGAAAGATTCGAGCTTGTGAAAGATTCGAGCTTGTGAAAGATTCGAGCTTGTGAAAGATTCGAGCTTGTGAAAGATTCGAGCTTGTGAAAGATTCGAGCTTGTGAAAGATTCGAGCTTGTGAAAGATTCGAGCTTGTGAAAGATTCGAGCTTGTGAAAGATTCGAGCTTGTGAAATATTCGAGTCTGTGAAAGATTCGAGTCTGTAAAAGAGTCGAGCTTGTGAAAGAGTCGAGCTTGTGAAAGATTCGAGCTTGTGAAAGATTCGAGCTTGTGAAAGATTCGAGCTTGTGAAAGATTCGAGCTTGTGAAAGATTCGAGCTTGTGAAAGATTCGAGCTTGTGAAAGATTCGAGCTTGTGAAAGATTCGAGCTTGTGAAAGATTCGAGCTTGTGAAAGATTCGAGCTTGTGAAAGATTCGAGCTTGTGAAAGATTCGAGCTTGTGAAAGATTCGAGCTTGTGAAAGATTCGAGCTTGTGAAAGATTCGAGCTTGTGAAATATTCGAGTCTGTGAAAGATTCGAGCCTGTGAAAGATTCAAGTCTGTGAAAGATTCGAACTTGTGAAAGATTCGAACTTGTGAAAGATTCGAGTCTGTGAAAGATTCGAGCCTGTGAAAGATTCGAGCCTGTGAAATATTCGAGCCTGTAAAAGATTCGAGCTTGTGAAAGAGTCGAGCTTGTGAAAGAGTCGAGCTTGTGAAAGATTCGAGCTTGTGAAAGATTCGAGCCTGTGAAAGATTCGAGCTTGTGAAAGATTCGAGCCTGTGAAATATTCGAGCTTGTGAAATATTCGAGCCTGTGAAATATTCGAGCCTGTGAAAGATTCGAGTCTGTGAAATATTCGAGCCTGTAAAAGATTCGAGCCTGTGAAATATTCGAGCCTGTGAAAGAGTCGAGCTTGTGAAAGATTCGAGCTTGTGAAAGATTCGAGCTTGTGAAAGATTCGAGCTTGTGAAAGATTCGAGCTTGTGAAAGATTCGAGCTTGTGAAAGATTCGAGCTTGTGAAAGATTCGAGCTTGTGAAAGATTCGAGCTTGTGAAAGATTCGAGCTTGTGAAAGATTCGAGCTTGTGAAAGATTCGAGCTTGTGAAAGATTCGAGCTTGTGAAATATTCGAGTCTGTGAAAGATTCGAGCCTGTGAAAGATTCGAGCCTGTGAAAGATTCGAGCTTGTGAAAGAGTCGAGCTTGTAAAACATTCTGCCTTTGACGATGTGAAATCCATGAGATGCAACTTGTGACTCCCAGAGTTGATTTTAGAAAGATAACGCCTAGTAAAAAACTAATTCCGTATTGTAACGCGGGAATGTCACGAAGACCCCCGCTGAGTTTGGCCTGCGACGGTGGTCCGCTCACCGGGGGGGGGGCGCGAATTTAATTCCAGGGTGTCCCGGGCATTCATTATTATTATGCACGGCCCTGATAAGGAGGAGGCAAAGTGCCACTTTGTCTCTAAGCAGGGATTACTCTCAGTGCGCAATCAGAGGTCCTCCCAGCCCACTACCTGCTATAGTCTGTGTTTCTTTCCTCAGTTGCCATGTTGATTTTCCGTGTCAGTTACTTTTTATATTATTTTTTATAGTGTCCAAAGTTGCGCAAGGCCGGTCAGTCTGATTACGTAGGGGGTTTAAAAACTACCTGTGTAACAGACATTATTTATTCAGATGACGCAGGCTGGCACGGCGCCTTAGCAACAAACTAGTTAAACTGACTGAGAGGTGAATCTTCTTGGATTCATTCTGTCTCTGCATTAGGTACATCAGGTACTTACCATCGTGAGTCTTGATATGGGTTCTCAGATTGCAGAGCAGGGTGAAGCGCTTGGAACAGACTGTGCACTCGTGACGCTTTTCACCTGTTAAGATAATTTAAGAGAATTGTCTAATTAAAATGTGATTATTGTCTATTCATAAGATGCCGAATAGTATCATCCATTCACTGACTAGAATACGTAGTCTATGGCTACTAGCTGGAATAGTCTATGGCTACTAGCTGGAATAGTCTATGGCTACTAGCTGGAATAGTCTATGGCTACTAGCTGGAATAGTCTATGGCTACTAGCTGGAATAGTCTATGGCTACTAGCTGGAATAGTCTATGGCTACTAGCTGGAATAGTCTATGGCTACTAGCTGGAATAGTCTATGGCTACTAGCTGGAATAGTCTATGGCTACTAGCTGGAATAGTCTATGGCTACTAGCTGGAATAGTCTATAGCTACTAGCTGGAATAGTCTATGGCTACTAGCTGGAATAGTCTATGGCTACTAGCTGGAATAGTCTATAGCTACTAGCTGGAATAGTCTATGGCTACTAGCTGGAATAGTCTATGGCTACTAGCTGGAATAGTCTATGGCTACTAGCTGGAATAGTCTATGGCTACTAGCTGAAAGTCTATAGCTACTAGCTGGAATAGTCTATAGCTACTAGCTGGAATAGTCTATGGCTACTAGCTGGAATAGTCTATGGCTACTACCTGGAATGATGGACTTAATAACAAAATCCCCAATCCAGCTAAATTTCTGGATAGCAGATATGAATTAGGACTCAAATTGCAAAACAAGAAACCTGAGAGCAAAAAACGGACAAAGGGCCCTATCTGAGCACCGGGGCTCTGACGTTATTAATTACAGACCTGCAATTAATTGCGCCACCAGACTTTGCCCTTCTCACCCTGTCCCGCCCTAAAATCAAGTAATAATCACTTTCCCTGAAATCTGGAACTTTGCACGCCCATCTGTTGAAGCTGGCGAGATGGAATCAGAGGCTACAGGACCCTGAATAAATCACTTAAGACATTTCTTGTACCATCTTCCACAGCACCTTCTCCTGGCCTGCCTGCCTGTCTGTCTGGCGCTTTCCCAGAAAGATTGCGCACCTACTGGCCTGCTCACCCAATGCATGGGATCAGCAAAGAGCTGGGAGACCCATTGCATCATCACAGCTCTGGACTCGTCACGGAAGGAGCTGCTCAGTCCTAAATACATTTGGGGGAGTGGGGTTCAATCCCAATATTTAATTCGGCGTGAAAACCAAGGTTTTAATGGACGCGGGGTGCAAAAAATGAGACTATTATTCTTCGCTCCGTGTCCGCCATCGGTCAAATATTTTTCTACTTAACATTTGCTTAAGCTATTCAGATTTCGGCTTCGAAATTGGGGGCTTTTCTGCTTCATAAAGTAGGAATAATTAGCCTCGGCTTGGTCTGAAATTGAAAGTTCATTATCAACTAATAGCCTGGGGTGTCTGCGGAGCATTCAGCTTCATGCTTCATCTTAATTCCTTACTTGACTTGCTTTCCCTTTCTATGAACTGCTCTCCTTCCCCATCTTCCCCTCTCTGTCTTCCCCTCTCTGTTTTTCCCTCTCTGTCTTCCCCTCTCTGTCTTCCCCTCTCTGTCTTCCCCTCTCTGTCTTCCCCTCTCTGTCTTCCCCTCTCTGTCTTCCCCTCTCTGTCTTCCCCTCTCTGTCTTTCCCTCTCTGTCTTCCCCTCTCTGTCTTCCCCTCTCTGTCTTTCCCTCTCTGTCTTCCCCTCTCTGTCTTTCCCTCTCTGTCTTCCCCTCTCTGTCTTCCCCTCTCTGTCTTCCCCTCTCTGTCTTCCCTCTCTGTCTTCCCCTCTCTGTCTTCCCCTCTCTGTCTTCCCCTCTCTGTCTTCCCCTCCCTGTCTTCCCCTCTCTGTCTTCCCCTCTCTGTCTTTCCCTCTCTGTCTTCCCCTCTCTGTCTTTCCCTCTCTGTCTTCCCCTCTCTGTCTTCCCCTCTCTGTCTTCCCCTCTCTGTCTTCCCCTCTCTGTCTTCCCCTCTCTGTCTTCCCCTCTCTGTCTTCCCCTCTCTGTCTTCCCCTCTCTGTCTTCCCCTCTCTGTCTTCCCCTCTCTGTCTTTCCCTCTCTGTCTTCCCCTCTCTGTCTTCCCCTCTCTGTCTTCCCCTCTCTGTCTTCCCCTCTCTGTCTTCCCCTCTCTGTCTTTCCCTCTCTGTCTTCCCCTCTCTGTCTTCCCCTCTCTGTCTTCCCCTCTCTGTCTTTCCCTCTCTGTCTTCCCCTCTCTGTCTCTGTCTATGGCTACTAGCTGGAATAGTCTATGGCTACTAGCTGGAATAGTCTATGGCTACTAGCTGGAATAGTCTATGGCTACTAGCTGGAATAGTCTATAGCTACTAGCTGGAATAGTCTATGGCTACTAGCTGGAATAGTCTATGGCTACTAGCTGGAATAGTCTATAGCTACTAGCTGGAATAGTCTATGGCTACTAGCTGGAATAGTCTATGGCTACTAGCTGGAATAGTCTATGGCTACTAGCTGGAATAGTCTATGGCTACTAGCTGAAAGTCTATAGCTACTAGCTGGAATAGTCTATAGCTACTAGCTGGAATAGTCTATGGCTACTAGCTGGAATAGTCTATGGCTACTACCTGGAATGATGGACTTAATAACAAAATCCCCAATCCAGCTAAATTTCTGGATAGCAGATATGAATTAGGACTCAAATTGCAAAACAAGAAACCTGAGAGCAAAAAACGGACAAAGGGCCCTATCTGAGCACCGGGGCTCTGACGTTATTAATTACAGACCTGCAATTAATTGCGCCACCAGACTTTGCCCTTCTCACCCTGTCCCGCCCTAAAATCAAGTAATAATCACTTTCCCTGAAATCTGGAACTTTGCACGCCCATCTGTTGAAGCTGGCGAGATGGAATCAGAGGCTACAGGACCCTGAATAAATCACTTAAGACATTTCTTGTACCATCTTCCACAGCACCTTCTCCTGGCCTGCCTGCCTGTCTGTCTGGCGCTTTCCCAGAAAGATTGCGCACCTACTGGCCTGCTCACCCAATGCATGGGATCAGCAAAGAGCTGGGAGACCCATTGCATCATCACAGCTCTGGACTCGTCACGGAAGGAGCTGCTCAGTCCTAAATACATTTGGGGGAGTGGGGTTCAATCCCAATATTTAATTCGGCGTGAAAACCAAGGTTTTAATGGACGCGGGGTGCAAAAAATGAGACTATTATTCTTCGCTCCGTGTCCGCCATCGGTCAAATATTTTTCTACTTAACATTTGCTTAAGCTATTCAGATTTCGGCTTCGAAATTGGGGGCTTTTCTGCTTCATAAAGTAGGAATAATTAGCCTCGGCTTGGTCTGAAATTGAAAGTTCATTATCAACTAATAGCCTGGGGTGTCTGCGGAGCATTCAGCTTCATGCTTCATCTTAATTCCTTACTTGACTTGCTTTCCCTTTCTATGAACTGCTCTCCTTCCCCATCTTCCCCTCTCTGTCTTCCCCTCTCTGTTTTTCCCTCTCTGTCTTCCCCTCTCTGTCTTCCCCTCTCTGTCTTCCCCTCTCTGTCTTCCCCTCTCTGTCTTCCCCTCTCTGTCTTCCCCTCTCTGTCTTCCCCTCTCTGTCTTTCCCTCTCTGTCTTCCCCTCTCTGTCTTCCCCTCTCTGTCTTTCCCTCTCTGTCTTCCCCTCTCTGTCTTTCCCTCTCTGTCTTCCCCTCTCTGTCTTCCCCTCTCTGTCTTCCCCTCTCTGTCTTCCCCTCTCTGTCTTCCCCTCTCTGTCTTCCCCTCTCTGTCTTCCCCTCTCTGTCTTCCCCTCCCTGTCTTCCCCTCTCTGTCTTCCCCTCTCTGTCTTTCCCTCTCTGTCTTCCCCTCTCTGTCTTTCCCTCTCTGTCTTCCCCTCTCTGTCTTCCCCTCTCTGTCTTCCCCTCTCTGTCTTCCCCTCTCTGTCTTCCCCTCTCTGTCTTCCCCTCTCTGTCTTCCCCTCTCTGTCTTCCCCTCTCTGTCTTCCCCTCTCTGTCTTTCCCTCTCTGTCTTCCCCTCTCTGTCTTTCCCTCTCTGTCTTCCCCTCTCTGTCTTCCCCTCTCTGTCTTCCCCTCTCTGTCTTCCCCTCTCTGTCTTCCCCTCTCTGTCTTCCCCTCTCTGTCTTTCCCTCTCTGTCTTCCCCTCTCTGTCTTCCCCTCTCTGTCTTGATTCTCTGTCTGTCTATCTACAGTTTTCATTACTGAATAATCGGCAATGATGAAACCCTCACCTGTATGCAGCAGCAGGTGATTCTTCAAGTTGGTCTGCTTGCTAAATCCGCGGCCGCACTCGTCGCATTTGAAGGGCCACCGGCCGCTGTGCACGTACAAATGGCTGCGCAGGTCGCCGGGGGTTGGGAAACTCTTGTGACACACCTGGCACTTGTGCGGCTTCTCCTTGCTGTGCGTCATGCGGTGATAGTACAGATTGGAGCTCGCAGTGAAGCGCTTGCCGCACACTGGGCACTGGTGCGGCCGCTCACCCGAGTGGATCCGGCGGTGAGTGTTCAGCGAGGAGGACGTGCTGAAGGCTTTGTTGCACTCCTCGCAGACGTGCGGTTTTTCGCCTGAGTGAGGGTGAGGATTCAGTTCGATCAGGGTAGATCAGAGTACGGACTGACCTTTGATTTCTGTATGTTAATGAACATTAGAGTTTTCTTACCGGTGTGCGTCCGCATGTGACGCTGCAGTAGCGAAGGCCGGTCGAACTTTTTGCCGCACACTGAGCACGGCAGCAGGACCGTCTCGCGGCGCTTGCTCTGCACTCGACGGCGCGGCTGCTGCTGCGGCTGTCCCGGCGCTTGGAGACCGGCATCTCCGGTTACTTCCCCGTCTCCGTGATCAAACTGATGCAGCAGATTCCGTCGAGCTGTACTATCGAAATCGGTGTCATCTGCATCGTTGAGCTCGTCAGGATCTTGCTCAGCATCATCATCTTCATCGGCGTCCTCATTGTCGATTCGATCGTTGACTTCTTCAACGGTTGCATCATCGGCTTCGTCTTCAAGATGCTGCGACTGCTGATGCAGCTCTTCCACGAGCGGCGGGAGGCGACTTTGATCGGCGACTCCAGCGTGGTGGCTCTCCGTCGGGCTGGAATCCGTCGACGCCAGGTCCGACTGTCCCAGGCCCGAGTCGCGGGGCTGCTGCTGATGCTGCTGCTGTTGTTGCTGTTGCATTGCGGTCTGCTGCTGCTGCTGCTGATCGAGCTGCCTGTGAATCTTCTGCGGCGAAGGCGTCGTCACCGCAGCAGCAGCCGCCGCTGCAGCCGCCGCGGCTGTCGTGTCGCAGTAGAAGATTTTCAACGGATCGCCTGGCTGCAACTGTTGAATGGCCTCGTACGTGACCTTCTCGCGCTGCCGCACAGCCAGTAGGTTGGCAGCCGACGGGTGCTGAACGGGCAGCGCCAGTCGAATCCAGTTGCAGTGCCAGACCAGGCGGCCGTCCGTTGCGCTTCTCTCCCAGCTCTGGACGCAGCCGAAGTCTCTGAGTCTCTGCCAAGCGAATGAACGAGCAGGATAGATGATAGAATTGGAGAGTTTCCGAGACCGGATGCAGTCCGGCTTTATATATATATATAGAGCGGCTTGGCCGTAGGGGCAATTAAAGCTGACTGTGGAGAAAGCGGTTCGATATGAACAAGTGGCTTGCTACCGATTTTTCCAGCCCCAGCTTATAGTAGTCGCTCTTCGACTCGAGCGCGTCCCTCCTGGTAATGTTCGCTCACCCTTGTACTGCCAGTGCGGCCCCGCTGTTCCGTGAGTGGCTCAGCCACAGAGGGACGGGGGCTGCTGATTCTGGGAGGCCAAGAGGAGCCGGGGGCGAGCCCTCGTTGTTTGGAGAGTTTGAAAACTCGGTGCCCGCCTTGGAGCTTGTCATCTTTTCGAATTCCGCTCTCGAGTGTTGAGTCTACTTGAGCTGCCCCAGACTGCAGCAGCGGGCCTTGTTGACCAGCTCTCCATGTATCGGGAGTTCGATCCCCATGCCTCAAGTCCCCGCCCGCTCTCCTCAAGGGGAACTGGAGGGGGTCCCGTCCCGCCCGGTCGGGGAAGGTCAATTAGGTTGATGATTTTATGCACAGCTCATAATTACCCCTGCATCTACTCGTACTCACAACCTGGAGCCCGGCAAGTTGAGTTATGAGAACGTTACCCTCTCGAGGGCTTGTCGTTTTGAAACAACACATGGCCCCTAATATTTTGCTGGAATTCGAGTTGCATTAAAATTATGCAGCTCCAGCTGTGTGCACTGGCTTGGCTTGTAGGCCTACTTTAATTGCACCCTCGGGTCATTTCGAACTTCTCATCGCCAGGACCACCCGATCGGGGAGGCCCCGGCCACTTGAAAGTTGAGGCAGCTTTTTTCATTGGCAGTTGCGCCATGCAGCTCGTAAACTGTGATGGGAGCTCGCGAGACTTGATAAGATATGTCGAAGTGCTTAAATAGTCGTATTAGCTCGGGAAACAAACTTTTGAACAAGAGGCCAAGTGGGTTCCGGGTGATATGTATTGAACAAAATATACCTCAATGCAGATTTGAGTAAAGGTTTCCCAAAATATTTATATTGAGATTTAGGAATCATCTGATGACATAAGTCAGAATGTGGGATATTCGGGATGTGAGAGATTCAGGATGTAGGAGATTCAGGATGTAGGAGATCAGGATGTGGGAGATTCAGGGTGTGGGAGATTCAGGATGTGGGAGATTCAGGATGTGGGAGATTCAGGATGTTAGAGATTCAGGATGTGGGAGATTCAGGATGTTAGAGATTCAGGATATGGGAGATTCCGGGTGTGGGAGATTCAGGATGTGGGAGATTCAGGATGTGGGAGATTCAGGATGTGGGAGATTCAGGATGTGGGAGATTCAGGATGTGGGAGATTCAGGATGTGGGAGATTCAGGATGTGGGAGATTCAGGATGTGGGAGATTCAGGGTGTGGGAGATTCAGGATGTGGGAGATTCAGGATGTGGGAGATTCAGGATGTGGGAGATTCAGGATGTGGGAGATTCAGGATGTGGGAGATTCAGGATGTGGGAGATTCAGGATGTGGGAGATTCAGGATGTGGGAGATTCAGGATGTGGGAGATTCAGGATGTGGGAGATTCAGGATGTGGGAGATTCAGGATGTGGGAGATTCAGGATGTGGGAGATTCAGGATGTGGGAGATTCAGGATGTGGGAGATTCAGGATGTGGGAGATTCAGGATGTGGGAGATTCGGGATGTGGGAGATTCAGGATGTGAAAGATTCAGGATGTGGGAGATTCAGGATATGGGAGATTCAGGATATGGGAGATTCAGGATATGGGAGATTCAGGATATGGGAGATTCAGGATGTGCAAGATTAAGGTCAGGTTTTGATATAACCAATGTTGGAGAGTTTGCAGGTGAGACACAATCAATGTTGGAGAGTTTGCAGGTGAGACACAATCAATGTTGGAGAGTTTGCATGTGAGACACAATCAGTGTTGGAGAGTTTGCAGGTGAGACACAATCAGTGTTGGAGAGTTTGCAGGTGAGACACAATCAATGTTGGAGAGTTTGCATGTGAGACACAATCAGTGTTGGAGAGTTTGCAGGTGAGACACAATCAGTGTTGGAGAGTTTGCAGGTGAGACACAATCAATGTTGGAGAGTTTGCAGGTGAGACACAATCAATGTTGGAGAGTTTGCATGTGAGACACAATCAGTGTTGGAGAGTTTGCAGGTGAGACACAATCAGTGTTGGAGAGTTTGCAGGTGAGACACAATCAGTGTTGGAGACAGTTTGCAGGTGAGACACAATCAATGTTGGAGAGTTTGCATGTGAGACACAATCAGTGTTGGAGAGTTTGCATGTGAGACACAATCAGTGTTGGAGAGTTTGCAGGTGAGACACAATCAATGTTGAGGAGTTTTCAGGTGAGACACAATCAGTGTTGGAGAGTTTGCAGGTGAGACACAATCAGTGTTGGAGAGTTTGCAGGTGAGACACAATCAGTGTTGGAGAGTTTGCAGGTGAGACACAATCAGTGTTGGAGAGTTTGCAGGTGAGACACAATCAGTGTTGGAGAGTTTGCAGGTGAGACACAATCAGTGTTGGAGAGTTTGCAGGTGAGACACAATCAGTGTTGGAGAGTTTGCAGGTGAGACATAATCAGTGTTGGAGAGTTTGCAGGTGAGACACAATCAATGTTGGGGAGTGTGAGATACATTGGTGAGTCAAGAAGTCGCCACTAAAACTTTCCTGGATGTGAAAAGTCCAATAAATTCTGCAATAAAAAACTTTGACTAAACAACTTCAGCAGGTGTGAAGCCGTCAGACACCCCTTCAATTTAAAAATTCGTTCTGCATCAGAGCCGGCTGTGCGAAGCCGAACAGGCAATTAGCGGTCGATGCAGCGTCCTCTCTCAGACAGTCAAGGCGGCACTTCTGTCAAAAAGGTGTCCCCGCATCCATCCGATCTGATCCGCTGTCTTCTCTCTCATTCCGCCCTCCGCGCCATCCTTGAAGCTGATGACGCCTTTCGCGCGAGACGTGTCTGACCGAGGGTGGCCCTGACACTCTCGACAGCGCGATTGCGTGACCCCGCAGCCTCTCCGATCTGATGATGAGATCGGCGGACTGAAGGCTCGGCAGGCTGATGCCCCTCCCTCCCAGCCACTAATTGTGCCGCCGCAGATTAACCAACTTGACTTCGACAATTCGACTCCAAGACGGAGGGTTTTAATGGGATGAAGAAATGACCAGGGAGAATTGGGAGATTTGCCCCCCGGATCTGTGATGAAGGTTTTGAGAAAATTTTTGGCGATTGTAATGAATAGATAGAGAGAGAAAGTCCTACAAGACCTTCGCTTCGATTGTGACGCAATTCCGAAAAAACCCGCGACTCCAAGAGTGTTTTTTCGGCCACTCGCCAAAGCGAAAATGGCAGATTCACGCGGCGATAAAGACCGACGCTACAAAGACCTTCGCCTCTAATCTGGGGAAGGGGCACCAGACGGGGGGCTCTAATTTTATAAAATTAGGAGAAAGAAGAAATAAAAAGAAAAAACTTGATACCAAAGGCGCCACGCTGTGAGCTCATCCCTGAAGGGCCTGGTCCGGGCCCCACGGGGTCTCACTGGTGGCGATCTCGTAAACTCCATCGACCCGACCTCCCCTCCGCGCGCTGTTGCGTCACGGGTCCAATCGGGGGTGATTCGGCTGGGGCCGATGAAGATTTAGAGCGATGAAGATGAAGATGATGACGCTGGATCGCGCACACCGACAGGGCGGTGACGAGTTGCATCACGGATCAGGGATGGGGTCAGAGGGGGAGGCGATGGGAAAGGCAAAAGTGGTGGGATCTGGACGGCCGCCTGCTGAGATTCCCCGTCGGCAGATTTGAGGCGCTCCGATCTCCCTGGCGCGTCATTATCGAAAATTTTCGATATTAGTAAAGTTTCACTTGGCAAGAATACTGCCGAAATATGATTGACTTTTTGACTTCCGGGCGAGAGATTACCCGCAGCCCAGCTGTCGCCATGCAGGCTATTCTGCCGCGGCAATTCTGTTTACTTTGCATTAGGGAAGCTGCACAAGACATCTATAGAAGATAGAGAAGAAAATTTGACCGCGGGTGTTGGGCAAAATCAATTTGTCAGACTGGCTAACGCGAGATGGGGAGGCACAGGATGCGTGGCCAAGAGGGAGCAAGTTGCGCCACCTTGCAACCTGGCGAGTCCTGGGCCCGGACCAAATGGCGACCAGAAAGTCTCGTCGTGAGTAAAACAGAAACAACACACACACACACGCGCTGACAGGATGATAGACACGACAGAACAGAAATTGTGTTACAGAATGATTGACGGCACGTGCGCGCGGTTGTAGAGAAGAAGTTTTCAATTTTCGCCCCAAAACTCCCTTCGAAGCGCCTAAGCAACAGAGATGAAATTAGTTAACTTTTAGCCTGTCCGGAAAGTGATCTGAGAGATTGCTATCTCCGCATAATTGCGTTTGGCTAGCGGGTTCACAGCTTATCTGTCGCTCTTTTATAGCCATTAAGCTTGGCGATTCACTGTTAACGCTCTCGAGAAGCTGAGCTATTATCAATGTTTCATGACACGGCTTTGAGATCGAAAAAAATGTGGTGCAACTTCCGAAATCGCATCAGCTCCTGAGAGAGGTAACCCCCCCCCCCCTAGAGACCGCGCGAGATGCGTATTATTGTTAACTCTGCTTCATTCATAGTTTGATCTCTCCGGAAGAAATTTGATGCATAAAACAACTAATGCTGTTCTCATGGGGATCGTGAGAAGCGTGAGTATGTGAGTGCTTGTGGGTCAGAAATTGATGAGAGTTTTTTGGCTATTAGTTGAAGACTCGTGAGAATTCATGAGAACACGGTAGGGAGTCATGAAAACATGGTTTAGATTCGTGAGAACACGGTAGGGAGTTATAAGAATGAGAACTCAAAGGGGTCATGAGAACTCATCAAAGGGGTCACGAGAACTCAAGGAGAGTCATGAGAACTCTAAGGAGAGTCATGAGAACTCAAGGAGAGTCATGAGAACTCAAGGAGAGTCATGAGAACTCTAAGGAGAGTCATGAGAACTCAAAAGAGAGTCACGAGAACTCAAGGAGAGTCATGAGAACTCAAAGGAGAGTCATGAGAACTCTAAGGAGAGTCATGAGAACTCTAAGGAGAGTCATGAGAACTCTAAGGAGAGTCATGAGAACTCTAAGGAGAGTCATGAGAACTCTAAGGAGAGTCATGAGAACTCTAAGGAGAGTCATGAGAACTCTAAGGAGAGTCATGAGAACTCAAGAAGAGTCATGAGAACTCAAGGAGAGTCATGAGAACTCAAGGAGAGTCATGAGAACTCAAGGAGAGTCATGAGAACTCAAAGGAGAGTCATGAGAACTCAAGGAGAGGCATGAGAACTCAAGGAGAGGCATGAGAACTCAAGGAGAGTCATGAGAACTCAAGGAGAGTCATGAGAACTCAAGGATAGTCATGAGAACTCAAGGAGAGTCATGAGAACTCTAGGGAGATTAATCTAGATTTACGCTTCGTAGGAAACCCCGAATAGTCCCGACTCACTTTATTAGTTCGCCAACCAATTTTCAAATCCCAAACTCACCTCGCCGATTTCGGCCTCCTGCGGCAGCTGAGATGCGACCAGCGGCTCCGAGCAGGTGCTGCCCTGGCCTGGGATAAAGCGGCTGCCAACCTCCAATCTCCGCCTGGCAACCACGACGGGCGGCCGGCCGGGGTCCAGGGAGTTGAGGCAGAAGGCGTGCGGCAAGACGATGCGCAGTTCGCAGACCACCGAGTCAGTGCCGGCCATGCTTGAAGCAGCGTTTCGACAGGAAAGTTTTGAATCGGGCAGAGCGGAACTTGAATTCAGCCAGCAAAACTGACAGCGCGATTCGCGAAATTTATTGAAGTTTTTTGCGACGGCGGCTCCGGTGATCCCTGATCCCTATTGGGCATGGCGGCAGTCGGCATCCTATTGGACCCGCAGCCCAGATCCTCATCGCCCGCCTCGATCCCGCGGACCGCCCGCTGCGGATCGGGGGGTTTAGGATTTTGACGCCAAAGCCGAATATTGCGCAACCCCCGCGGACCGAGGGGATGAAGGAAGAGGCTGGGGCTGGTTGGAGCGAGCTAACAAAAAAGCTGAGGATTAGGGATTAGGGCCAGTGATGCTTTTAGCAGGGCCGAATAATTAGCAGAACAATATGCGCACCAGGGGGTGGGCCTGCTTGCCCCTAAGTTAGTGGACTTTTCTGTTGGACAGACAGCATGGGACAGTCGGACAGACACTGAGATGAGACTTAGAGAAAATAAAGAGGAAGATTGAGAAGTACACAGAGACTGAGAAGTACTCGTAGAAGGGAGACTGAAAGTAGAAGGAGACTAAGGAGAGAGAGACTGAGATATATAGAGAGACTAAGGAGAGGGAGACTGAGAAGTAGAGAGAAACTGAGAAGTAGAGAGAAACTGAGAAGTAGAGAGAAACTGAGAAGTATAGAGAAACTGAGAAGTAGAGAGAAACTGAGAAGTAGAGAGAAACTGAGAAGTAGAGAGAAACTGAGAAGTAGAGAGAAACTGAGAAGTAGAGAGAAACTGAGAAGTAGAGAGAAACTGAGAAGTAGAGAGAAACTGAGAAGTAGAGAGAAACTGAGAAGTAGAGAGAAACTGAGAAGTAGAGAGAAACTGAGAAGTAGAGAGAAACTGAGAAGTAGAGAGAAACTGAGAAGTAGAGAGAAACTGAGAAGTAGAGAGAAACTGAGAAGTAGAGAGAAACTGAGAAGTAGAGAGAAACTGAGAAGTACAGAGAAACTGAGAAGTAGAGAGAAACTGAGAAGTACAGAGAAACTGAGAAGTAGAGAGAAACTGAGAAGTAGAGAGAAACTGAGAAGTAGAGAGAAACTGAGAAGTAGAGAGAAACTGAGAAGTAGAGAGAAACTGAGAAGTAGAGAGAAACTGAGAAGTAGAGAGAAACTGAGAAGTATAGAGAAACTGAGAAGTAGAGAGAAACTGAGAAGTAGAGAGAAACTGAGAAGTAGAGAGAAACTGAGAAGTAGAGAGAAACTGAGAAGTATAGGGAGTCTGAGAAGTAGAGAGAAACTGAGAAGTAGAGAGAAACTGAGAAGTAGAGAGAAACTGAGAAGTATAGGGAGACTGAGAAGTAGAGAGAGACTGAGAAGAGACTAAGGAGAGGGAGACTGAGAAGTATAGGGAGACTGAGAAGTAGAGAGAGAGAGAGACAGAGAGAGTAGAGTAGAGAGTAGTAGGAGTACCAGTAGGAGAATAGTAGAGAGAGACTAAGTAGAGAGAGACTGAGAAGTAGAGAGAGACTAAGTAGAGAGAGACTGAGAAGTAGAGAGAGACTGAGAAGTAGAGCGAGACTGAGAAGTAGAGAGAAACTGAGAAGTAGAGAGAAACTGAGAAGTAGAGAGAAACTGAGAAGTATAGGGAGACTGAGAAGTAGAGCGAGACTGAGAAGTAGAGAGAGACTGAGAAGTAGAGCGAGACTGAGAAGTAGAGAGAAACTGAGAAGTAGAGAGAAACTGAGAAGTAGAGAGAAACTGAGAAGTATAGGGAGACTGAGAAGTAGAGAGAGACTGAGAAGAGACTAAGGAGAGGGAGACTGAGAAGTATAGGGAGACTGAGAAGTAGAGAGAGAGAGAGACAGAGAGAGTAGAGTAGAGAGTAGTAGGAGTACCAGTAGGAGAATAGTAGAGAGAGACTAAGTAGAGAGAGACTGAGAAGTAGAGAGAGACTAAGTAGAGAGAGACTGAGAAGTAGAGAGAGACTGAGAAGTAGAGCGAGACTGAGAAGTAGAGAGAAACTGAGAAGTAGAGAGAAACTGAGAAGTAGAGAGAAACTGAGAAGTATAGGGAGACTGAGAAGTAGAGCGAGACTGAGAAGTAGAGAGAGACTGAGAAGTAGAGCGAGACTGAGAAGTAGAGAGAAACTGAGAAGTAGAGAGAAACTGAGAAGTAGAGAGAAACTGAGAAGTATAGGGAGACTGAGAAGTAGAGAGAGACTGAGAAGAGACTAAGGAGAGGGAGACTGAGAAGTATAGGGAGACTGAGAAGTAGAGAGAGAGAGAGACAGAGAGAGTAGAGTAGAGAGTAGTAGGAGTACCAGTAGGAGAATAGTAGAGAGAGACTAAGTAGAGAGAGACTGAGAAGTAGAGAGAGACTAAGTAGAGCGAGACTGAGAAGTAGAGAGAGACTGAGAAGTAGAGAGACTGAGAAGTAGAGAGAGACTGAGAAGTAGAGAGAGACTGAGAAGTAGAGAGAGACTGAGAAGTAGAGAGAGACTGAGCAGTAGAGGTCACAGAGGTTTAAAAGGAGGTTGATTGTGAATGAACTGCTTAAATTTAGATTGATAGAAAGAAAGGCACTGTGTCAGGAGATTCACAGTATGCACATGTAATGTGGTTTGAACTTGGCTCAATGATCAGTTCGCAAAGTCTGCATGCTTCCAGCTGCTGTTTAAAAAGCAAAAGGCAATATGTGTAAATCTCTCAAGTGGCTGCAGGGTCTTCAAAACATTTCTCAATCATTTCTCGGTCTGTTTACATTTGCTAATTGAATGTCAATGCCAATACCCATGCTGACCTGACAAACAGCCGCCGTGGGAGGTCGCACTGACCCCTCCCTCCTGCACAGAGGCAAATGCTAACCCTAAATATTCCTTTGTGTTTGCCATTGGGATTTCTGACACAATCTAGCCAGTCCCCGCCCACAAAATGTCCCAAAATACTTGAATAGGTATTAAGAAATTTTTTTACACACAACATCCAGTGTTTGCCATGCTTTTCTGCCACAGTGCGTTTAGTTTAGCCCAAGGCGAATTCCCCAATATTGCCAGTATTTGCCCAAGTTGCCCCAATCCCAGTGGGACACACCTTTAGCACATCAAGACGGGAATTCCTGCTTAAAATATATATTTCAAGAGCAATTATCAGATTAATATAGTGATGCTAACCATTTACAACCCATGGTGCAATTTTATTAGAAAACTGGGCCATAAAAACATTGTAGCATTAGAAATTGAAAAAATGAACTTTAAACAGATTGAATTGAACAGTTTTTAATAGGAAATTGAATAGAGTGAGACAGGGAGAGGGAGTGTGGGAGCCTGGGGCGAGTGTGAGAGTGCGAGATTGGGGGAGAGAGAGGGAGGGTGGGAGAGTTTGGGAGTGTGAGGGAGAGTGTGAGGGTGAGAGCCTGGGGGAGAGTGTGAGGGTGAGAGCCTGGGGGAGAGTGTGAGGGTGAGAGCCTGGGGGAGAGTGTGAGGGTGAGAGCCTGGGGGAGAGTGTGAGGGTGAGAGCCCGGGGGAGAGTGTGAGGGTGAGAGCCTGGGGGAGAGTGTGAGAGTGTGTGAGAGAGAGGGAGGTGGGAGAGTGGGGTAGAGAGAGGAAATACGGGAGTGGGGGAGAGTGTGAGGTGGATAGGCAAGGCGGGAGAGTGGGGGAGAGTGTGAGGTGGATGGTGGATAGGCAAGGCGGGAGAGTGGGGGAGAGTGTGAGGTGGATAGGCAAGGCGGGAGAGTGGGGGAGAGTGTGAGGTGGATAGGCAAGGCGGGAGAGTGGGGAGAGTGTGAGGTGGATAGGCAAGGTGGGAGAGTGGGGGGAGAGTGTGAGGTGGATGGTGGATAGGCAAGGCAGGAGAGTGGGGGAGAGTGTGAGGTGGATGGTGGATAGGCAAGGCGGGAGAGTGGGAGAGAGAGTGTGAGGTGGATAGGCAAGGCGGGAGAGTGGGGGAGAGTGTGAGGTGGATAGGCAAGGTGGGAGAGTGGGGGGAGAGTGTGAGGTGGATGGTGGATAGGCAAGGCAGGAGAGTGGGGGAGAGTGTGAGGTGGATGGTGGATAGGCAAGGCGGGAGAGTGGGAGAGAGAGTGTGAGGTGGATAGGCAAGGCGGGAGAGTGGGAGAGAGAGTGTGAGGTGGATAGGCAAGGTGGGAGAGTGGGGGGAGAGTGTGAGGTGGATGGTGGATAGGCAAGGTGGGAGAGTGGCGGGAGAGTGTGAGGTGGATGGTGGATAGGCAAGGCGGGGGGGTGGGGGGGGGGAGAGTGTGAGGTGGATAGGCAAGGCGGGAGAGTGGGAGAGAGAGTGTGAGGTGGATAGGCAAGGTGGGAGAGTGGGGGGAGAGTGTGAGGTGGATGGTGGATAGGCAAGGTGGGAGAGTGGCGGGAGAGTGTGAGGTGGATGGTGGATAGGCAAGGCGGGGGAGTGGGGGGGGGGAGTGTGAGGTGGACAGGCAAGGCGGGAGCGTGAGAGGCCGGTAGCAACAGTGATTTCCGCAACAATTCGAAATTCAACATATTAGCTCGTAATAGAAACGTTTTATAAGTAAGGAAGTTGAAAGCAGACACATAGTAGCCAAAAAATTAACAGGGGCCATCAGCCAGCCGTGAGGAGTGAGTCTCAGCTGCAAGCAAAACATTTGCAGCAAATCGAACAACAAAACTCCTGTTAGTCTACTTAATATAATAGTAGTATTATTGACAACCACTACTCGTCTTTCTGCTTGTTTGGGCCTTCGTTATCGCCGCTATTCAAAGCTTCATCAGCTTGTTCAGCTTCTCCAGCCTCGTCAGCTGCGGCAGCAGAGGTGCGGCTCGACTCTCCGCCAGCAGCAGCAGGCAGAAGCCGGCGGTTTTTGTACCAGCGGCGCAGCTGGCTGACCAGCAGCAGCGGCAGGTTGACAACTCGGGCCATGCGGTTCCTGGACACCAGCATGAACCACAGAGACTCCTCCAGCAGCCGGCGGCTCATCGCCGGACTAGTAATCCAGACCAGAGCTAGGAAGAGTCCGCAAGCAGCCGAGGTTGCTATGGCAACAGAGATTAGCGCTAGACTGCCGGCCACCAGGTCCAGAGCTTCACCTGTGAGCTCCTCGTAGGTGTTCAGCCCCTCCTGGCCGAGATGGCGGCGACAGGCGCGGGATCGGCAGACTCGCCTGCGGAGAACCTCATTATCCGGGGTGGCGTTGCGGCAGCTTTCCAGCGAGTCGAGCAGGCAGGTGCGGCTGCTGGTTTGGTGGCGCACCAGGCCGCAGGGCGGTTCGCAGTGGGACCAATCCGACCAGGCGGTGAACAGATAGATCGGATCACGCTGGCTGCACAGGCCATCCTTTTCCAGCACTCGGCCGGCCTAAGAAGCGATCAGACGTAGCAGATGTGCATTTTGCATTGCGTACTACTACTGCTACTACTACTACTACTACTACTACTACTACTACTACTACTACTACTACTACTACTACTACTACTACTACTACTACTTCTACTACTACTACTACTACTACTACTACTACTACTACTACTACTACTACTACTACTACTACTACTACTACTACTACTACTACTACTACTACTACTACTACTACTACTACTACTACTACTACTACTACTACTACTACTACTACTACTACTACTACTACTACTACTACTACTACTACTACTACTACTACTACTACTACTACTACTACTACTACTACTACTACTACTACTACTACTACTACTACTACTACTACTACTACTACTACTACTACTACTACTACTACTACTACTACTACTACTACTGCTACTACTACTACTACTACTACTACTACTGCTACTACTACTACTACTACTACTACTACTACTACTACTACTACTACTACTACTACTACTGCTACTACTACTACTACTACTACTACTACTGCTACTACTACTACTACTACTACTACTACTACTACTACTACTACTGCTACCACTAATAAACACAGTTACAACCTTGCACAAGCAGCGCCAGCCTCCATTGGGTGTGTCAGTACAGATGCCCTCGCCGCAGAAGACGTTCTTACAAGCGCTCGATTCCTTTAGGCAGTTCTCAAACGGTAGCGAGGTGTCTGGCTGCGATTTACCTCGGCAGCCGCACGTGTAAGGGATGTGGGGCACAACAGGTGCATCCGAGCCGCTGAAAGCGTTGAAGCATACATTGCGCTCCGATTCGGGCTGTAGCGCTTGCACGAAACAGGCCGAGTTTCCCATCTTTATGGTATCGCTTTTCCTCGTGCCCGCGTTTGATTCGCATCCCTTCCAAATTGGTTGCGATTAGAACGCTTTTAATAAGGCTCAGTCTCTTTCATACAGAAAGGGGGTGTCAAATTAGTTCCGAAAATTGAAGCGATGTATCAAAGTGGTGCTTTCATTGTCTGATACCTCTATTAGACCGGCATAATCTGGCAATGAGTATAAAATACTCTGACATAAGACAGAAAAATGTGGTATTCGATTAAATTACACTCATTGCCGGCTCAACAGAGGTATCCAACAGCTCGTCCGACAAAGGCCGCTCATCGCTTCAATCTCGGAACTAAGTCGACAATCAACCCAAAAAGGCCGCTCATGTAGTGGAACTACGATCGCTAAATTTCCATTCTTAAAACTAAGTTAAGGTCCCTAGTGTTTATCCTAGGTAGCTCATCAGTTCACTTAGTAAAAAAATGTCAACCTCACCGTCAGATTCACCGTGCAGTGCTCGTCCGTAAAGTCTGGCCTGCACACGCAGGACACGTCGTCTTCTAAAGACTTCACTAACACTTGGTTTGTCCTGCCCAAATTGCATTTGTTCACGGTCTTATTGAATGTTCTGTAGAAGATGGTGCGCATCCAGGTGTCCCAATAAGCGTACCGGGCTCGCACCTGGCTATCAAGGTCCAATGTAAGACCGGACTCGAATTCACCGTGTAGCAGGCCCTGAAGAAGGCGCCTGACGCTTGGCCGCGCTGATGCTGTTAGCACGGGAATGCGGATCTCGCCTCGATGCGTGTCAATCTTTGTTAAACCGAACAAGCCAGCCATGTCAGCCAATTCGATCTTCTCTGGTGGCAAATTTGCGTTCGGTCGGAGGCTGATACTGTTTACAGTCTCCAGATGATCGGGGCACTCGTACAGAATGCTAAGGTTATAAAATCCAGGCTGCTTTAGTAAACTCGGATAGCATTCAACGCTTTCGGTAGCATTAGCAAATTAAGCTGATAAACTGGCGAGTGATCCTCGTTGCCGCAGTTTTTCACATCTTCTATACTGTCGCAATACGTTAAAGTCTGGTCGCAAACAGTTTTGCTGTATGCTAACGACAGCTTTTTCGTGTCAGCAAAGCAAGCGCACCGCAGATCGTTAAGTCTTTGACTAAAAAAATTGTGTATAACTTCTTTAGCTGCTTTCTACACTTCTTTATGCACTGGGCATGACTGTTTGTGTGCTCTGATTCCACGCCTTTGATGTTGAAGCAGTTATTTGTTGTGGGATATGGCATCAGGATGCTGGGCATTGCGGATCTGAGAGTGCAGTTAGTTGATAAGAATAGCTTATAAGCGTAGTAGAAGCGTGACTCTGCCATCAACATTAGGGAACCACCTTCTTGAGCTAGATGCTTGCCAGCCTGTAGGAATTTGTCTAGATCTTTGTCGTATTGTGTCTGTGTTGGAACTGCTTTTTCATGGGTTGAAGGGTTGACCATAATAATTGGGAAAACTCTTGCCGCTCTTAAATCCGCGATTGCTTCGTCAAGTGAGTCCTTTTTCTCTAAACAATGCATACCAGCCACTGGAGTTATTTTGTGAAACTCTCCGTCTGCCACGCACAAGCAGTATGGTGCAGGGCAGGTCTTTGGGCCGCATATAAGGAACTTGAACACACAATTGGGGCTAGAGCAAGATTTAGCGCATTCGTACTCGCACAGGTCGTGATGCCGAAGTTTAAGGCCGCCAATCAGCCTGGTTAGCCAGAAAAAATTACTTTTAGTCTTTTTGTGCTCAAAATCCTGCCCAATGAAAGAATAGCAACCGTTGTACTGTGTGTGTTGTTTTTCTTTTTTAATCATAAAAACGGTGTAGGTGGAACCAAATCCGGCGTGGCCCTGCAAATGATTTCTCCATGAGAATGGATAGTAAATGCTTCCTGGAGCATCATGCACTGCGTAATAATCGAGCCGGTACACATTACCCCTATGGGGAGCATAGCTACCGGCTCGGATCATTTGCTTGAGGCGCGTCGGCGGCTCATTCGAGCAATAGCAGTTCTCCCCAGACAGATACGCATACACTGCGCACCTGTCCTCGCAGATACGAAAGCATTTTTCACCAACTGCGCCACCGCCACCTCCACCACTTTTAATCGAAGTCGATAAAATTATGTTATTGGATAATGGAGGCAGCTCTTCCAAAAAAAACCAGCCGAGTCCATTCTTTAATCTAATTGTTCGAATGTCAAGCCGTATATCACCCAAAACCTTACTAGTTGATTCGGGCACTTTGTAAAAATCTAGTGGCAATTTGGCTGAAATGGAAAAAAGTAGTTAGGAAAATTCGAAATCAAATTTCTTTTAAATGTAGAGGTTAAACTTGATGGAATAGATTTCTCTGTGTAGGAGCATGCATATCACTTACATTTTATCTTATTCATGGCGCAGTTCTCGAGAGCCATTTCTCCCATGTAGTGCAAAGCGATGCTGTTATCGTCTAGACCCACAGGTATTGAATGCGGTCTAACAGCACGATCGGGAAATGTCGAACAATTGCCTGTTTTGAGAGGCACCTCTGCCAATAGTTCAACTTTGTTGGTGCAGTAGCAGTAAACGCTGCTTAGAGCGAAATAACTCATACAGGACATCTGGCAAAAGATGCGACATTTGATCGGGTCTTTCTGAGAAACTCTCATCAGTTTATCAGTAATGACAATTTCACTGTGATAGTTATCACCAGGCATTGAGTCTGTCTGCAGTCTAGCGGGGTTGATCCAATGATATCCGTCAATGCTAGTGTTGGCGCCGTGGTTCCATGGAAGCGTCACTTTATTACCCAATGAAGAACTAAAAGTACCTTCAAACCTTATGAAATCTATGCTTTCATTGAGCTTGCCCAATTTTAATTTATGCTTATCTCCCAGTGTCACACATTGGTACGAATAATGTTGCCTACCGCCGCACTTCGGAACCTCTCGCTTCAGCATGAACGCTTTGTAGTGTTTCACACCGCCGCACCACCAGTCAGTCCTGTGCTTGCACAGACGGCCGCAGGGCGCCGGAGCAGCAATAGGTGTTTCGAACGCAAAACCGGAAGAGCAAAGGCAAGCACGCGATGATAAAAACATAACGTTGCTGCATCTAAAATGAGTGTTTGACGGTTGCGATGTACATTAGAGTAGAATAGGGTAGTGCAATTGACTAAACTAGAGAAATATGATTTATGATTAGAACTATTAGAAATGGCATGAACTTTTTCTCAATCAATATAAAGTCAATTATGCCCTCATAAATTAATTCATGCAACATGCCACGGAAATTTGAATTAATTTTACTAACTGGGAGCCAATAACTTAGTCTAACTTAGGCAGCTCATTATGTTCTAGGTTTCTGTGCACCTATCTCCACTGAGACAGACGAGACGAGAGAGGAGAGGCGAGAGATGGGAAGAGAAAAGATAGAAGACAAGATTAGAAAAGAGGGGGAGAGAAGAGAGGAGAGAGGAGAAAGGAGAGGGGAGAGCGGAGAGAAGGGAGAGCGGAGAGAAGAATGGAGAGTGGAGAGAAGAAGTGATAGGGGAGAGAAGAAGTGATAGGGGAGAGAAGAAGTGATAGGGGAGAGAAGAAGTGATAGGGGAGAGAAGAAGGGATAGGGGAGAGAAGAAGTGATAGGGGAGAGAAGAAGTGATAGGGGAGAGAAGAAGTGATAGGGGAGAGAAGAAGGGAGAGCAGAGAGAAGAAGGGAGAGCAGAGAGAAGAAGGGAGAGCGGAGAGAAGGGAGAGTGGAGAGAAGAAGGGAGAGTGGAGAGAAGAAGTGATAGGGGAGAGAAGAAGGGATAGGGGAGAGAAGAAGGGATAGGGGAGAGAAGAAGTGATAGGGGAGAGAAGAAGGGATAGGGGAGAGAAGAAGTGATAGGGGAGAGAAGAAGGGATAGGGGAGAGAAGAAGGGAGAGCAGAGAGAAGAAGTGATAGGGGAGAGAAGAAGGGATAGGGGAGAGAAGAAGTGATAGGGGAGAGAAGAAGGGAGAGCAGAGAGAAGAAGTGATAGGGGAGAGAAGAAGGGATAGGGGAGAGAAGAAGTGATAGGGGAGAGAAGAAGGGATAGGGGAGAGAAGAAGTGATAGGGGAGAGAAGAAGGGATAGGGGAGAGAAGAAGGGAGAGCAGAGAGAAGAAGGGATAGGGGAGAGAAGAAGGGAGAGCAGAGAGAAGAAGGGATAGGGGAGAGAAGAAGGGAGAGCAGAGAGAAGAAGGGATAGGGGAGAGAAGAAGGGAGAGCAGAGAGAAGAAGGGATAGGGGAGAGAAGAAGGGAGAAAGAGAGAAGAAGGGATAGGGGAGAGAAGAAGGGAGAGCAGAGAGAAGAAGGGATAGGGGAGAGAAGAAGGGAGAAAGAGAGAGCTGAAGCGAGACAAACCTTAAGCGGGCCGAGTTTGCCGACCCCTGTATTAAAGGGTTAGCCTTTACCGACAATAATGACCTTGAGAAATTCTCATCTAAGGATAGAACGTCTTCTTTTCGGAATCAATACAGTTTGTCAAAGGGAAGAGACAAAATATGCTAGGCATAAGCGTGGCTTGTTGGTACGTCCCATTTTTAAATCATAAATCACATAAAGACACTACTACACAGGGGTTGCACACTAACTACACTTAAGCGTATAGCCCATGCAACGCTATCAATGGCACTTACCGTCTTTGGCAGATTAGTAAGCACTTGGTAAAGTCGCCATCTAGGTTCTTGGTGTGCACACTGTACGCTGATAGCAATTTCGAATACGAATTGATGCAAATGTCGGTGAGACGCACATCCTGCCAGGGCATTTCCCTCCTGACAGTTTCAACATCATTTCCGGGCAAGCTGGAGATGACCATGCGTGGCGGCCAGATTGCGCAACCCTTAAAGTACGCGGAGCAGGTGTACCAATGGGCACCTGGACATGCGCCTTCCTTACTGACATTGAACCCAGCTGAGAGCGGTTTGCCGTCATGTGAGAATGCGTTGGAATTTAAGCTGCAATGACATAAACCACCAGTTGCAGTGTGACTCATCAGAACATAATTGCAGGTGCTGGAATTCAAGCATTCATTCAAGCATTCCTTCGGTCGCATTTTTGGCAGGGTAGACAAATCGAGAAAGTCCACATTTAATAAATAGTCTGTTTCCTTCATCCCCAACGAACAGTATGAGTGTGCGTAGATGGTGTGCACGCGTTCCACCAAAATCGGATGCGGCAGATCCACTGACACAATTGGGTCAGGGTCAGCTGCAGGGATGCCGCCAAGCTTCATCCAATTCGACCGCATGCGCCTGGCGATTCTCAGCGTTGAGCAGGCGTCGTGTCCAAACGGATGGAATCTGGTCTCGGGATTTAGTTCTGTAAGCGAAGATGGGAGACGCAATTACGCTGCTGAGCAGGCGAAATTTTGCTTACAACTCAGGTGTCTTCTGGCACACTTTCTATGAACAGAGGCCGCACACTCCGACACAGGGGCTGCACACTCCGACACAGGGGCTGCACACTCCGACACAGGGGCTGCACACTCCGACACAGAGGCTGCACACTCCGACACAGGGGCCGCACACTACTACACAGGGGCTGCACACTCCGACACAGGGGCTGCACACTACTACACTGGGGCTGCACACTACTACACAGGGGCTGCACACTCCGACACAGAGGGCTGCACACTCCTACACTGGGGCTGCACACTCCGACACAGGGGCTGCACACTCCGACACAGGGGCTGCACACTCCGAAACAGGGGCTGCACACTCCGACACAGGGGCTGCACACTCCGACACAGGGGCTGCACACTCCGACACAGGGGCTGCACACTCCGACACAGGGGCTGCACACTACTACACAGGGGCTGCACACTCCGACACAGGGGCTGCACACTCCGAAACAGGGGCTGCACACTCCGACACAGGGGCTGCACACTCCGACACAGGGGCTGCACACTCCGACACAGGGGCTGCACACTCCGACACAGGGGCTGCACACTACTACACAGGGGCTGCACACTACTACACAGGGGCTGCACACTACTACACAGGGGCCGCACACTCCGACACAGGGGCTGCACACTACTACACAGGGGCTGCACACTCCGACACAGGGGCTGCACACTCCGACACAGGGGCCGCACACTCCGACACAGGGGCTGCACACTACTACACAGGGGCTGCACACTCCGACACAGGGGCTGCACTACATCTACTTAACGATCTCAATGAAGAATCCCTGCAGAATGAAGTTAAAGATATACTTTTTAAAAATGAAGGCTTGAAACCGGACAGCAATGCGCAACAGCTTGTGTAGACGCTAAAAACCGAACACACTCTTCATCCAGTATTCGTCTTTGACGACACCGGTTCAAGGTGTATCGGGTCCTTTTTGAGCCCGATGCCCTTATCGTCAGCAGGTGATAGTTTCATGGATGCGACTAGTGTTTTTCGACTTTCGACACCATATTTCCCATTTAATTCGGCTGTCTAGGGGTAGGACTGCTGCAGACACAGCTATTCATAATACGGGTACATGTTGAGTTATGCTACTTTTAATTCTATTTTAATTACTCTATAAAGAGTATTATTCTTATCTTTTCTTTCAATTGCTACTGTAATGCTAGAGTGCAGCAAGAAGCCATAGTCTATGGTTATAATACACTGCGGCTGGATAATGCTAGAATGGCAGAAAATGCTACATCTAGGCAATATAGAATCTGTGATAAAATGTGCATTCAGTTGTTTGCTCTAACTGAAAAGATAATCGCGGCCATAGACTATAAGTTTTAATACTAAAGCTGTAATAAGCTTGAAAGCTCCCAGGGAAACCAGAATCACTTGAACATAAGCTAACAGTAACTGTTTAACTCGAACTTTTTCGTGCATTAGCCCACAAGCTCTGGTCAAACTTGCATGGAGCTCTTGTGTTTTGCACATCAATGCTGAGAATCCAAAGTTTTTTCACCTTACAATCGCAATAAGCATTATCAGCCATCGCCAATCATCATTAATCATAATTTCATGCCCTCGTATAATATAAAACAGAACTCACCAAAAGTTTTGAAGGTCCTGCCCTTCGAAGATTTACTGTAGAACCCGGCGCGCAAAATTGGCAGCTTAGTGTCGATGAAGATATTTAGCGAGTCAATGCTGATCCTCAACTTGTTGCGCAATCTCAAGGTCATGAAGAAGTCCTTTTCTTCGCTGCAACTCAGCGTATTAATATCCCAGTAGTAGCCAGGGCGGCAGTTGCAAGTGAAGCTCCGGCGCCAGATCCGGGAACTCTGGGTGCAGACTGGGTTGGCCAGATGCTCGGTGACCTGCACGCAGGGATTGCAGTCGCGATTTCCGCTCGGACACTTGTCAGCGTTGTTGTACAGTCGCCCCGATTTGCATGGGTTCGGGCAGCGATTGTACAGGTCCTTGTCAATTGCATCGATGCGAGACATTGCGTCGCAATAGGCAAAATGGTACATCTGGGTCAAGAGGTCCTGACGCTCTGACCTATCGGCCTTGATGCCGCTTGAGGCCAGCACCCTTTCAAACTCCATGAACGTTTCCAGAAACCGGGTAGTGAAATGAAAAAGCAAAAAGTTTAGTCTTTTTTCATTGACGGTTTTGGCTACAGGTAGGTACGCCATTCGCTTGTCTTCAATCACCATATCCGGCACTATTCTCGTAGCGTTCATATAATTTTCCTCAAACAGAAATTCGTCCATCAATCGGCGCACCCAGGGCAGCCAGCGCATCCTGCCAGACAGTTTCTCGGTCCTGTCTCTATAGACGCCATCAAAAATGCCGACTGGCAGTTGGGCCGTGCCAACTAAACCGTATTCGAAGCCGCTGTGCAGCCGTTTGGTAATTTCCGAGTTCTTTGGATACTGGATAAAGTAGTGGTGCACTAGGGAGTTAGCCACTGCTGCGGCTCCCAGCAGGGCTAAAATTCGAGCGAGCAGCATTCGCGATCGAGTCCTACTTATGCCAGATGCTATTCCTAAGAAGATGGGTTTTGACTTTCAACACGACTTACTTTATAGCTAACTGATAGATCCCTTCCCCTGTTCCCTTCTCTATTAAAAGTAACAAAATTTGTCTATGGCCGTTTACCATAGTTTGTTTAAAAGATCGACCATAGACTATAGCGACTGCACTGCCGATCTCAGTGGAGTGACTGCATACTAGTAGAATGTTACATGAAAAATCCTTCAAAGACCCCTGTGGATGAAGAAAATCATGTAATTCTTGTGCCGAAAATTTGGGAAGACGAATTCACCCGTTCTCTCTAATTGACTCTCTGCAACTGGCTTGTTCTCTAAAACTCGATTTATTTATTGTATCGTAGTAATACGAGTGGCAATTTAGCCATTAACTTAAATTCACGCTTCACATTAGCTGCAATGATTGAATTGTCTTATGGCCGAAACAGGCGATCATAGAAAGCTTTGCCCGGCTTCTCTTACTGAATAAGCAACGGATAGAAACGAATCCAATTTATGGTATTTAATTTTAGTATGTAGCAGTCATTTTACTAATTTGTACTTTATTTATAAATTCCTAAGACCTTTTTTTCAATAACGCATCTCTGCCCATAGACATAAAACCAATACTGTACCGATGCAAACTAATGTTAAAGCCCCCTGCGCATCAAGTGACAAAATACACACGCGTTTCCACTGTTAATAAATTCTACTTGTAGCAGCAGCTACAAACTGGTAGCAGAGCGTGGTTCTTAAATGTCAAGCACCGAAACTCCTGCTACTTTGGCCAGCGCGTCTGGTAACCCACCGGCGGTGGACGAGCAGAACCAATCTTTGCCTCCACCCCAGCCGAGTGAAATCAGCCGGGTCGCTGTTCGACCTCCAGCTTTCTACCGGAAATCACCGGAGACCTGGTTCAAGCAACTCGAATCGCAATTCGCGCTTGCAAACGGCGTTACAAAATACCACTACGCTCTGGCAGCTCTCCCGGAAGACATCGCCTGCGAGCTCAACTTTGACAGCAATAATTATGACAACTTGAAGACTGCGGTATCCGACAGCCTGCGAGCCAACCGTCATCAGCTGATCGAGTAGGCCCTGTCGGCGGTGGAGCTCGGCCAGAGGAGACCAAGCCAACTCGTTACCGAGATAAAACGGCGATTTACAGAAGTCGGCCTGAAGGTCGACGACGCCATTGTAAAGTCACGCTTGATTTCAGCGCTGCCAGCTAACATCCGCTCAGCCCTCGTCGGACACGAAAGTAGCCCGCTGGACACCTTCGCAAAGATAGCAGACAGTATGCTCGCTGTCGCTGGTCGTCCTTCTCCTTTCTCCGACATCAACCGGCTCGCTGCAGCTGAAAGGACAGAGCAGCCGGCGCCCCAGAGTCCGCGCCGGCCGGCTGCCCCTGGCCGTCGACAGCAGCGACCACTCATCTGCAATGCGCACATCTACTACGCTAACAAGGCTCGGACCTGCCGACCTTGGTGCAAATGGCCAGGCTCGAAGCCGGCAAACCTGCTCCGCCAAGGCCAGTCGACGCCAGCCCAGTCTCGTTCTTCATCGCCATCCCCAAACGAATAAGTCATGTGCAGCGGCCGAGCCATGACAACGATCAGGCCCGTACGCCGTCAGTCTCTGCCCAAGTTCTGGGTTCCAACGTTCAGTTCATTGTCGACACCGGCGCCGAGAAATCACTTGTAGCTGCTGCTACAAGTATACAGAAGTGACTTCGTTGGTCACTATTCTTCACCCAGACGGTTTCTGGACATTAAACTATAGTGGCACAAAGTGACTGTGGGCACTCTGTTGCGAATTCCTCTAGTTTTTTCTGATCAAACCTCGACAGTTGGCAAGCCTTAACTTCTGGACATCCTCAACTAGTCTCTCAAGCATTCAGTCGTCATCCAGACGCCGTCGCCTCCTTCAACGGGTGACACCAGGTGACTATGGACACCCTGTTGCAACTATGTCAGATTTTTCTTATCAAGCTTTAATAAGGACCAAACCTCAGCTGCTAAATAACTTCAACCAGTTTTTCAAGCACTCGTTCGTCATTCAGGCGCCTTCGGCACCTCCAACAGACGTCCGCGTCACCAAGTTACTATATTTGGTTCCCCGAAAGATATCTTTAAAATTGCTACGCAAGTCCACGAGAAATTTTTGCGACATATCTAGTGTATACTATAGTAGCTATCATGCTTTGCGCTAATTTTCCTTTGTTTTTGATCTGTCCAGCAGTTGAGGCTTGCTTCCTGTCGAGGCTTGATCAGCGAAACTCGAGAAATTCGCAATAAGGTGTCTATAGTCACATTGGTGCTACCTGTTGAAGGTCCAGAAGCTCCGCCTGGGTGAAGGCCAGTGACCAACGAAATCAGAGCTGCTGCAGGCGCATGTGTTGGCGAGCTGATGAAATTTGAAGGCTTGGCAAGGCTGCACTGAGGCGCAGTGCTGATTGGCGCACAGGGGTGTATTGAACAACCCTAGCGCTTATGGGAAACATCAAAAACCTTCTAGCAAAATTGAATCCGACAAAACGAATGCCTCAACACGACTTGACACGTCTTGCTCTGACTTATTATTAGACTTAGCTCTGAAGTATTCTAAGCTCGTGATCTGCTGTTTAGCGAGGGTCAACATTTTCTAACACTTCTAATACAGGTACGACAGTGACAGTAACTGCTGCGCAGACTTCAGCTGAGTGGCCTTCGAGCAGTGATTAGAGCTGCAGAAAGTAGCCTGAAAATATTATTGCTTTAGAAACATTTTAAACGCTACCTCGCTTTAACTTTCCTAGCGCTATTTTTCGCCAATCTTATCTTTGCTGGGCTGCTCAGAAGGCTTCAGAGCATATTTGTTTGTTGGCATAGTTACTGTGCATGTCTCGGCAGGCATTGCGCACTGACTTCTGTCAGATTTATTTCACAGTTTCAAATTCTCGATCCAGAAAATGGAAATTGTGAGAAAACTGTTGCAGGAATTAAAAGACCTAGAGCAGAGGGTTCTTTCTGATTTTTAATACGCTAGTATGGTTCTTGTGAATGAGAGCCGTTTCAAAGATGCAGGAAAAGGTTGACAAGGATACTTGATGAAAATTACAAAACACAGGATATTGCTAGCAAAACACAACCTTTGCAAAGCTGGCAAAGACACAATATAAGGTTGATAAGTACATATTGTCGTTGAAATAACATTCATAAAGTCTTTCAAAAATGTAGAATAATGATGACAACGACACAGTCGCACAATGAGACGAATTACAAGGTCCAGGATCTGTCACTCCGGGAGACATTCTCTCTAACAGATAATTCACTCGAATCTGTCACTCCGGATGACACTCTCGGTAACAGATCATTCACACGGATCTGCCACTCCGGGTGACCCTCTCTCTGACAGATCATTCACACGAATCTGTCACTCCAGGTGACCCTCTCAGTAACAGATCATTCACACGAATCTGTCACTCCGGATGACACTCTCAGTAACAGATTATTCACACGAATCTGTCACTCCGGATGACACTCTCAGTAACAGATCATTCACACGAATCTGTCACTCCGGATGACACTCTCAGTAACAGATTATTCACACGAATCTGTCACTCCGGGTGACCCTCTCTGTAACAGATCATTCACTCGGATTTGTCACTCCGGGTGACACTATAATAAATAATTCACACGAATCTGTCACTCCGGGTGACCCTCTCTGTAACAGATCATTCACTCGGATTTGTCACTCCGGGTGACACTATAATAAATAATTCACACGAATCTGTCCCTCCGGGTGACCCTCTCTGTAACAGATCATTCACACGGATCTGTCACTCCAGGTGACCCTCTCTGTAACAGATCATTCACTCGGATTTGTCACTCCGGGTGACACTATAATAAATAATTCACACGAATCTGTCCCTCCGGGTGACCCTCTCTGTAACAGATAATTCACTCGGATTTGTCACTCCGGGTGACACTATAATAAATAATTCACACGAATCTGTCCCTCCGGGTGACCCTCTCTGTAACAGATCATTCACACGGATCTGTCATTCCGAGCTCACTCTCTGTGACAGGTGACTGCTTTCAGAAGGCTGATATACGTACTTTCAGAGCCGAATGAAATGCGCGACGCACAGTGACGCACGCGAAGGCCTGTGGCATGGCTAAGTAATGAAAAAATTCAAATCAATGATCCATGCGTTTCTCTGCGAGGTAGATAAGTAGGCTGTCAATTAACCAGGCCATGCAGACGTGTCTCGTGACCCTCGTCTGTAGAATATTTTTTTTCTTTTTCTATTCTTGCCGCAACTCAGATTTAGAAAAACAGAGAAAAAAATAGTTTGACAACTCTAAAAATAGACTGGATGCCAAATGAAATCAAATTTGCGATACAAATTTAGTTTTGTCAGCCACCAGACCACTTTGATACAGATTAGATTAGAAGCCATTTAGAAGCCGCTATTTCAATTTAACTCAGAGCCAGCTGGTCTAATCTTATCAAAGTCCACTTGATTTCTTATAAAAATGCCCCATTCAGCGCGGCTCGCACAATTCTTCGCCCCAATTTCCGTTCGCAATACCGCAGTCTCCAGGCGACATCCTTCAGCTACAACCAATAAAGAAAATGAGCGCCCGCCAGCTGTTCGATGCCTTCGACGCCGACAAGAGCGGCAGTCTGGACAAGCAGGAGTTCGCCGCTCTGGTCCGCGCTTTCACCAGCGACCAGCCCGACGCGAAGATTGCCGAACTGATGAAAGAAGTGGACAAGGATGGCAATGGCAAGATTGAATTCGGCGAATTCGAGACCGTGGCCAATAAGACTTTCGCGCCTCTGCCGGATCTGAAATTCTTGGCTGACTATCGCGCCCTGGACACGGATGGCAACGGGCTGCTGGGCAAGGAGGAAATCGCACAGCTGGCCACCAAGCTGGGCAAGTCCGTGGACCCCGCCAAGCTGGCCGCCGCTGACAAGGACGGCGACGGGAACCTCAACTATCTGGAATTTGTCGCTCTGATGCAGTAGTACTCAACATTCAACTAAACATTTAATTGCAAAATAACAAATCATTACAAAAACTTGAATTTATTGCGCGCAACATGTTACTGCTGTCTAGCATTCTAAGTAGCTTATTATGAAATGGAACAAACTTTCATGATCGTGTTCGCAATTTGCTACTGTTGAACTTGAAGACGGTAGTTTCGTCGCGCATTAAAATTCTTTTAGGATGCGAAATCAATCGATCAATTTTTTTATTCTGTAGCCTTACAACAAATTGCTTGGCTGTTCTCTGCATGAAATAAAACTGAAATTTTAGCTGCTTCTCTTTTGATTTTGCGCAGGAAACTAAGCTAGCAACTAATGCGTTTGTGAATTGGTTTATTTGCTGCATTTTAACTAAGTAAGTGTGTACAAGAACTCATCTTAAATAGTAACGCTTTGAAACTGAAGCTCAAAGTTCCTCAATTGGGGTCCCTGGACTCTCTCTGCATTAAGAATTACGTTGTAAGAGTTACTGTTCTGAAGATTCTGCTTTAGGGATTCGAGTTACGGATTCTGCATTAGGGATTCTGCATTAGGGACTCTGCATTAGGGACTCTGCATTAGGGACTCTGCATTAGGGACTTTGCATTAGGGACTCTGCATTAGGGACTCTGCATTAGGGACTCTGCATTAGGGACTCTGCATTAGGGACTCTGCATTAGGGACTCTGCATTAGGGACTCTGCATTAGGGATTCTGCATTAGGGACTCTGCATTAGGGACTCTGCATTAGGGACTCTGCATTAGGGATTCTGCATTAGGGACTCTGCATTAGGGACTCTGCATTAGGGATTCTGCATTAGGGACTCTGCATTAGGGACTCTGTATTAGGGACTCTGTATTAGTGACTCTGCATTAGGGACTCTGCATTAGGGACTCTGCATTAGGGACTCTGCATTAGGGACTCTGTATTAGGGACTCTGCATTAGGGACTCTGCATTAGGGACTCTGCATTAGGGACTCTGCATTAGGGACTCTGTGCAGGGATTTTGCTTTTGGGGTTCTGATTAGGGATTTCGCTAAAGGCACTATAAAATAGGGATTGTCGGATTGAACTTAACAAAAATGTTACATTTATTACGTTGATTTTACAAAAATGCACTAACTATACTACTTGAAGTGGCGCTCGAGTAGCACTCTGTGGATTTATCAGATGATGTGCAAGGTTTATTTCTAATAGCTTTTCGCATTGAAAAAGCAGAAGGAAATTTGATAAAAAAATTCAGCATCTCCACTCCGTCCCGCCTCTTTGTCTTTTTCATCCCCGCATTGGAAGCTTGCAGCTTTCTCTCCTGCTCAGAATATTTCCTGATTGGCAAACTGAAGCTCTTTCGCCAGGATGCACGAGATTCCCCTTGGGAGAAGGGTCTCTTTTGATTTCGAATCCCATTTTTTGCTTCTCCTCTCGCACGCGAGCAGGTGGAGGGAGTCAATTTCAGAGCCGGGCCTCTTCTAAAAGCAAGATGTAGCGAGTACCACCTGCCTTTGAGAAATTATTGCTGCTACAGTTTCTGCGAGGCTGCTGGTAAAGCCTCTTTGAAAGCAGAATCCCATTTATGATTCAGTGTCTAATTTCGTTTGCGACGTCTTCTGCCCCTTTCCTCCCCTGTCTTCTCCGTACATAAAAGCATATTGTTAAAGGCGCCGTTTGATCCTCTGCCGCTCATTGTCTAGTCATTTTGCAACAAAATAGTTTGAGTCATTGGTTCATTCAAAGCCAAAGCCACGGATGAGCTTTCACAATATTAATTCACGGTTGCAACCGTTGGCAGTGACAGATCCGAGATTTTTAGTGACAGACCTGAGTGGGCGATCCAGAGAAGATATGCTCGACCGAGTGAGTGAGTGATTGCGTATAGAGGATGGGCTCAAAGGGACAGATTGTTAAGAGTGATCCCGTACTCGGAGTGACAGATCCTACTGACCGTGGGCTCAGAGTGACAGATCCTATACTGACCGTGGGCTCGGAGTGACAGATCCTACGAGCTATACTGACCGTGGGCTCGGAGTGACAGACCCTACTGCAGTGCTGCAGTGAGTGCTTTAGCAAACCAGGGGCTCGGAGTGACAAATCCTTGTGAGCGGCGGTGTTAGAAGGGCTCAGAATGCTTATATCTTATAATTACTGACTTAGAATACAGGTTACGGGACTGCTCTCAAAAATAAGTACAGAGTTGGTGACAGGCAACGAACCCAGTAAAAGAAGGACCCAGTGAAAGTTCCCGGGAAATCTTGGATTTTCAAATTATATAAAATTGGCACTGTATAGATTTGATCAAAGCTACGCTAGATTCTCTTAATACTCGAATTCATATTTTTCAGGAATACACAGAAAGATTTCAAAGATAAGCAGCTCAGGGAAGCTGGGAGTGCACGTGAAGACATCCCAGGAGAGGAAGGCACAACACGGCGCAGGAGAATCGAGATGACGGGATTCGTTGAGGTCTAGGCCCTGCACAAAAATTGGCGAGGATGGAAAGAAGGGAAAGGAAGAAAAATCGATATTTTCAGACTGCTGGGGCACTCACGCTGCTCGAAGCCACCGAGTTAGAGGGGTGGCGGAGGGGGGCGTGACAAGTCTACTTCATAAAGCTCGCTTTTACCTCCCACCCCCCCCCTCGAGATTCACCTCACCTTCCATCCCGAACACCCTGACCGCCACCCCCTTCTCTCCTTCGCAGTTTTCCTAACCAGAAGAAGAAGAAGAAGCGAGTTTGTATCTCTTTTCCCCATCTTCAAATAGATTCCCCTCCCCCAACCCCCCGAGCCTGCTCGGCTTCATCAAGTCTTGTCAAATAGCCCTATAGCCAAAAACTGTATACATTGTATGTTGCCTCCGCCGCCTGCGTGTAAAATAGCTAGGAGGGAAGGCTTGCATACTCCCTCCCAAACTGTGTATAGTCCTAAATACGCTCTGCGCAGCGAGGGGGAAATTAGATTTAGCCCCCAGTGCCGGCATTCACTAGGGACCCGGCGAAAGGAGGGAAAAGTGAGATAAGGACCAGGCTTGCGGGTTATTAGCGTTAGCTAGAATACCAACACTGCCTCAATCAGTTTTTTCATAGTATACTCAGCTCTTGCAGCGATAAAAAGGATGACAAAGTGAAAATCTGGCAAATCGGGATGAGAGAGTCGGGATTGGGAGAATCAGGGATGGGAGAATCGAGATGGCAGAATCGGGATGGGAGAATCGGGATTAGAGAATCGGGATGTGAGAATCGGGATGTGAGAATCGGGATGTGAGAATCGGGATGGGAGAATCGGGATGTGAGAATCGGGATGGGAGAATCGGGATGGGAGAATCGGGATGGGAGAATCGGGATGGGAGAATCGGGATGAGAGAATCAAGATGGGAGAATCAGGATGAGAGAATCGGGATGGGAGAATCGAGATGGGAGAATCATGGAAGGGAGAATCGAGATGGGAGAATCAGGGGAGGAAGAATCGGCATGTGAGAATCGGAATGGGAGAATTAGGGGAGGGAGAATCGGGATGGGAGAATCAGGGATGGGGGAATCGGGATGGGAGAATCGGGATGGGAGAATCGGGATGGGAGAATCATGGAAGGGAGAATCGGGAAGGGAGAATCG